>VMDO01008587.1:7389-83009 GCA_007922755.1 Pedetes capensis
CAAAAAAAAAAAAAAAAAAAAAAAAGAAAAAAGAAAAAAAAGAATTTGGAGAGTTTATAAAACATATTGCTGTTGTTGTTGTTGGGTGCTCTCAAGTCACGTCCGACTCATAAGGACCCTCATAGGGCTGTCAATGGCTGCTTGTTTCAGGAGTGGATTGTCATGTTCTCCATTTTTACGATACTGGAGATCAAACCCAGGGCCTCAGACCACAGAGTGAGGGCCTCAGAGATCATAGAGCAGTGCTCTACACCGACTAAGCTAAATCCCAGCCCATTAAAAAAAAAAAAAGTGTGTGTGTGTATATATATATATATATATATATATATCTATACACCAAGGATAATGTTGAATTTCATTTCAAGTGCAAAACTTGGTAGTTTTTAAATTAATGGAAGCTAGTTTACACTTGAAAAGCATTTATTTAGAAGTTTAAAGAAACATTAGTATTTAATATCTTTCCTAAGATTTTATCTTTTATTTTACTTATATAAAGAAACTTTAAATGAAGTTTTAAAGCCAATCTCACATAAATATAATCAAATTTCCTCCAGTGTATTTGAATGTCCTCTTCTAGTATTACCATATTTTGTGTGAAAGAGGTTGAAAATGTATTCTGTCTCACGTTGTCCTTTTTGACTCTGCTCACTAGTTCCTTCAGTCTTCTCATTTCTCCTTCCTTCTCAACTGAAATGCCCTTTATCTTTTTGTATATGACGATTAGAATATTTTTATGTGAACACTGAAATTTTTTTTAGACTGAGATTTCTGCAGTTCCATTCTGGATTTTTAATTCTGGTAACGTATTTTCTGTCGTCATTGTATTTTCTGTCGTCATCGTCCTGCTGCTGCTGCTGCTGCTGCTGCTGCCGCCTCCTCCTCCTCCTCCTTCTCTTTCTTCTTTTTCCTTTTCTTCTTTTTTGTGGTACTTAGGGGTTGAACCCAGGGCCTCGCACGCACTTTGCAAGTGCTCTACCAGTGAGCTATACTTCCAGTCCATTTTTAAGTTTTTGTTTTGAGTCAGGGTATCTCTTAAGTTATGCATACTACCTCTAGCCTTCAACTTAATGGATTCTCCTGCCTCTGCTTCTCGAGCTGCTGGGGAAAAAAAGCATGTGCTACCTCGCCCCTCGTGTCCCCGCCACTTGTATTCTTATTCTTTGAAATTTGACTTGGTTTTTTGAGTAATTTCAAAACTTTGAAAGAAAAATTTCAAAAATTAAAAGTTTGCTGATAGTGTAAAGAAAGTGATTTTAGGAAGTGATATTCCTCTTTTTTGGTGCTCTGTCTCTGCTGGAGATATGAGATTTTGAAGACTGAACCTTTTATAATCTTTTTCCACATATTAGGATATGATTTTCTTTATTTGTTAGATCATATTCTGAATCACAAACAACTTTCTTTGGGCCAGAAACCAAATTCGTTTTTTAGAACTTAAGCAACTTGTTAAGTAATCTATAGGTCATTTCTTCTCATATTTCTTAAAAATTGGTAAAAATAATTCTCCACAATTACCATCAAATGCTATAATGTTGTGATTTGTATAATTACTATGTATAGACTTGACACAATTTTGTTCTTTTGAGATAGCATTTAAATTTTAAATTTAGCTTGAGTGCAGTGGTACATGCCTGTAATCCCAGAGACTTGGGAGGAGGAGGCAGGGGGATCACGAGTTTGAGGACAGAGGCAGCCTGCGAAACTAAGTGAGATCCTGTCCCAAAATAAAAATTAAAAAAAAAAAAAAAGAGAGACTAGGGGTGCAGCACCCTGGGTTCAATCTACCAGTACCAAAATACTACTACTACTACTACTACTACTACTACTACTACTGGCCTGCAGCCAAACCACTGTGGTGCCCAATCCTGTCAGATCTGGGAAGCTCAGCAGGGTCGGGCCTGGTTAGTACTTGGATGGGAGACCACTTGGGAACACCAGGTGCTGTATGTAGGCTTGGGAGAAGGACCTGGCAACCCACTCCCCGCAAAAAATCTGCCATTGAAAACCCTATGAATAGCAGAGAAGCACGACAATAATGTTTCATCTCTTGTTCATAGGGTTGCTATGAGTTGGATACCAACTCAACAGCACCTAACAGCAACCACCACCATCACCACCACCACCACCACCACCACCACCACCACCATCACTAAAGTTAAATCCAAAGCAACAGAACAGTAATGTATTTGGCTGTTACTTTTCATAATTTAGAAAATTAAAAGTACTTTGTTGTTGTTGTTAGGTGCCGTCGAGTCGAGTCCGACTCATAGCGACCCTCATAGGGTTTTCAATGGCTGACTGTTTCAGGATTGCCTTGGGAGTGGGTTGCCAGGTCCTTCTCCCATTTTGCGGTGCTGGGAATCGAACTCAGGACCTCAGAGACTGCAGAGCATCGCTCTACCAACTGAGCTAAATCCCAGCCCCAAAAGTACTTTAGAAATGACTAAATAAGGTATGGAATACTTGGAGAGAATAGGTGGAAAGTATAACTAGAATTGACATGTATTGTGTGTACTCTTTGCCAGGCACTGTGCTAAATGCTCTACTTTGTTAACTTATTTAATATTCTGAGTCTTGAGCTACCTTTCTTGTTTTACTGATGAGAGAATCAAGACTCAGGAGTTGTTGTTGTTGTTGTTGTTATTATTATTATTATTATTATTATTATTATTATTATTTTTGTGGTACTGGGGGTTGAACCCAGGGCCTCGTGCCTGCATGCTCTGCAAGTGCTGGACCACTGAGCTGCACCCCCAGGCCATTTTTTTATTGTTTGAGACAGGGTCTTGCTGAGTTACACAGACTGCCTCTGGTCTTGAACTTGCGATCCTCCTGCCTCCACCTCCCGAGCTGCTGGGATTACAGGTGTGCGCCACCGCACCCGGCTAGAAATTATTATTAAATAATACTTGTCCTACAAAGGCAGAGATACCACCTGGACAGGTTATGAATGTTTTCATAATAAGAGACACTTGATATTTAATCTGCATTTTGCAGAATGAGTAAGAATTTTGCAGTTGCATTCATAGTAGGAAGAATAATATCTTATATTCTAGGAGTAGTATTAGTAGCAGCTCAGTGACATGAAATGAGTTGGACTGCTTATGAACTATCAGAAGTTTTATGGCTAGAGAGTCTAACGTGGTATCAGGGCAGCTGGGAGAGATTGTTGTTGTTAGGTGCCATCGAGTTGGTGTCCGATTCACGGTGATCCTAAGTACAACAGGCGAAAGTGATTCTCTGCTATTCATAGGGTTTTCAATGGCTGATTGATTTTTGGGAGGGGTTTGCTGGGTCCTTCTCCCAAGCCTACAGCACCTGGTGTTCCCAGGGAGTCTCCCATCCAAGTACTAACCATGCCCGACCCTGCTTTGCTTCTAAGATCTGAGGGATACGATTCCACAGTGCTATGACTGTAGGCTGGGAGAGATTGTTAGGGACTAAATACTAGACTTTTTTATATGCCTTGCAAAGTAATTTTGTTTATCTTTTTAAATGGACAGTGGGAAAACTTTGAAGGTTCATGTTAGAGTAATATCACCTTTAGAGCAGTTTTATGTTTCCCTTTTATTTTGAATGATTTGATCTATTTGATACATTCAGGTCTTGAACTTAGTTCTGGAACTTCCATCCACAAAGAGAGAGTATTATAGTCTGATAATGTTATAACATTTTACATGCTTTTTTTTAGCAGTGGGTTTGAATATGGAATGATGAAAGATTTTAAGCCAGGAGTGGTGGCACATACCCATAATCCTAGACACTCTGGAAGCAGAGGCAGAAAGATTGTGAGTTCAAGGGCAAAGGCACCCTGCAGAATTTAGCAAGACTCTGTCTCAAAATAAAAAATAAAAATGGTCTGGGGGTGCATCTGAGTGGTAAAACACTTGCAACGTATGTGCGAGGCCTGAGTTCAACCCCTAAGTACTCCCATCAAATTAATATTGTTGTTACTTTCCCAGTAAAGCCTGCTCATAGTTAAAAGCTTTTCTCACATAGTCCCAAAGTATTCAGTAATCTCCTGAGTAGCCCTAAACATGCTGCTTGTCGAAGCTCAGCTTTTATAGTTTCTAATCACAATTGTGGGGCTGGGATTTAGCTCAGTTGGTAGAGCACTGAGCTGCAGTCTCTGAGGTCTCAAGTTCAATTCCCAGCACCGAAAAAATGGGAGAAGGGCCTGGCAATCCACTCCCAAGGCAATCCTGAAACAGTCGCCATTGAAAACCCTATGAGGGTCGCTATGAGTCGGATACGGACTCGACGGCACCTAACAACAACAACAATCACAATTGTGGACTGGGATTTAGTTCAGTTGGTAGAGCACTGCTCTGCAGTCTCTGAGGTCTCAAGTTCGATTCCCAGCACTGCAAAAATGGGGGCAGGACGTGGCAACCCACTCCTAAGGCAGTCCGAAACAATCTGCCATTGAAAACCCTATGAGGGTTGCTATAAGTTGGACACAACTCAATGGCACCTAACAACAACAACAATCACAATTGTAAGCTGGCATTTAGCTCAGTTAATAGAGCGCAGCTGTGCAGTGTCTGACGCCCCGAGTTCTATTCCCAGCACTGCAAAAATGGGAGAAGGACCCAGCAGTCCACTCCCGAGGAAACCCTGAAAACAATCAGCCATTGAAAACCCTATAAAGGTCACTATGAGTTGGACACTACTCAGTGGCACCTAACAACAACAACAACAACAACAATCACAATTGTTTTTATTATTTTGTTATTGTAAGAGTGTAGGCTGAATCTACTATGGCAAAACAGTTTAAAAGTTATATTTAATTTTGAATAGTAGTGCATTCAGTTGGTAGGAGATATGAGATAAAATAAATCTTCCTGTCATCTGTTACCTACCCACTTCCCTTCTCTGGAGACAACCAAAATTATTGATCTCATATATTATTTTAGGGATATTTTATGCTTAGGTAATCAAAATATTTTATAAGTTCTTATTCTCCTCCCCTCTACTTTTATATAAATACAGCATACTAGACACATTGTCTGTACCTTGTTTTGTTCAATTAATCATGCATTTGGAAGATGCCTCCATTATCAGTACACAGAAGTTTCTTTAGTCTCTTTTTATAGCTGCATAATATTCCATGGTATAAATTTAGCATGTTTTATTAGTCTCCCTTTTGGTGGACATTTGTAGTATCTTGGTATTATAAGCAAGATTGTAGCAGATGATCTTGTCATATGTTATTTCACTCATATATGATTATTTTTATTTCTTATTTTTTTATTAGAATTTTTAATGTACATCATAATGTGATTCATTTTGACATGCTTTTCATTGTGACAATTTTCATATATGCAATTTGATAAACATTATTCATATAGATTACCTCTTACCCTCCCCTATGTTTCCCCCCTCGCCCCCTTCCCATCTAAGTTTCCCATCCAAGTCTTCTCTATCTTTTACTATGTAGTATTTTTCTATATGTCCTTGGGTTCCAGTTCTGTTTAAGATAGAAACTTTTCCTGTAGTGGTCTTTGTTTTTATCTTGTTAGAACAATTACATGCGATTTCTAGTCCATTTATATTAACCTCATTCTTATCTTCCCTCCCCCCCTTTTATTATGATCTGACCTTTGAATAGGATTTTTCCTTCTTGTAATTTTGAGTCGGCTCCCTCATATGAGTGAGAACATGTGTTGTTTCTCTTTCTGAGCTTGTGTTCGTTCACTTAAAATAATTTTCTCTAATTCCATCCATTTTGCTGCGAATGACCCTATTTCATTTTTCTTGATTGCTGAATAGTATTCCATATGTATGATTATTTTTATAGCATCAGTTCAGAGTGATTTCCTAGCTGAGTATGGTGGTACATGCCTGCCTGTAATCCCAGCAACTTGGGAGGCAGAGGTAGAAGGATCCTGAGTTTGAGGCCAGAGGCAAGCCTGGGTAACTTACTGAGACCCTATCTCAAGATAAAATAAATAAATAAATAAAAGAATGGGCTAGGTGTGTGGCTCAGTGGTAGAGCATTTGCAAAGTAATTGTGGGGCCCTGGTTTCAACCCCCAAGTACTAGGGGGAGAAAATGGACTGACTTCTCAAAAGCTATGGGCATTTGGGCTGGAGTTCTAGGTCAGTGGTAGAGCACTTGCCTAGTATTCACAAGGCCCCCTTGGTTTGATCCTAATACTGCAAAAACCAAGCCAAAGTAAAACTTAAGGAAATTTATGATTTTGATAGAATTTTTAAAGCAGGGATGTTAAACAGACTAAGGAATTGTATAAATTACTTACAATGAAATCTCACTTTATAACAAAAAGAAATCCAAAAATTGAATTGTTGTTGTTGTTGTTAGGTGCTGTCGAGTTGATGTCTGACTCATAGTGACCCTACGTACAACCGGCGAAACACTATTGTCAGTGCTTCTCTGCTATTCATAGGGTTTTCAATGGCTGATTGTTTTTTGGGAGTGGGTTGCCAGGTCCTTCTCCCAGGCCTACAGCACCTGGTGTTCCCAGGTGGTCTCCCATCCAAGGACTCAGCATGCCTGACCCTGCTTAGCTTCCAAGATCTGACGGGATCGGATGCCACAGGGTTACTAAAATATTAATGAAATTCTTTTTGTTTTGCAGGTATACAAAACTAGGATATGCTGGAAATACAGAACCACAGTTTATCATCCCATCCTGTAAGTATTTCTCTGAATCCATAAATGATTTAAAGATCCCCTTCCTAGTAATCAAAGTAAAAAAAAGTAGTCAGTTCTGATATTCTATAAGATTTAGTCCTTTAAAAACATGAATTGCTAAATTAAAAATGTGGCCTTATTTCTGCATCTTTGGCTTTTCATTTCAGCTATTCTCCCTCTACCAAATCTCCTAAATACTTCTTTAAAGAAAAACAAAATGAACGAACTGATAATTAAACAACTTACTGCCTTTGAGGATATTGCTGTTACTAGTGTGTGTAACTAGTCATTGAGTAGTACATCTCCCATCCTACATCTATTAAGACTCCTTTGGCTTGCGGATATGATTACTGTTTGCAGGCCCTGTGCCTGTTGACATCCCAAGTGAATGCCCATGTTTCAAAATAGACATGGCATTTCATCTTTGAGATACTGGCTGCAGTTGTTTTCTTATATTCTATAACTGTACATTATATCTGTGAAGTATTTTTCTTTCCTATTTTTGTTAACCTCACCTTTGCGGACCATCAGCTGTCTTTCAGTTTTTGAAAAGTACTGACATATTTGATTTGTTAGAGCTCTTTTTATTAGTATAGGTTGTACCTTTCCCCAGTGAGCATATTTTTATACTTTTGACTTTCAAATAGTTCACCTTTTTTTGTAGACTATACAGTAATACCTCTGATCTACTTGTCCTATTGCCATATTAAGATTTGTACATCATATGGCAAACTTTTTGAGTACTAAGTCCTAGACAGTTTAATTTTGGGAATATTACTGATTTTTCAAAGTAATATTTCTTTGAGTAGGTATTTTTGGGACACCATTTATGAAAACAAATACAAAAATGAACATGGAAAGAGTAGAAGCAGCAGCAGCTTAGGTCTTAAAATCAATGAAGTTAAGAATAGGGTAGGACTTTTTGGGCTTGCCAAAAACTGTAGATCTTTGCTCTCAATTGGACACTGAATGATTTTGTCATTTGTATAGTTAGGATATTATTAAATGTATGAAAGATGAAAAATACACAGTCACAGTTATGCCCTAAAGGGGAAATGTATTTAGGGTGTGTGTGTGTGTGTGCGCGCGTGTGTGTTCGTTTGTACAGTTTTTTTTTTTTTTTAATTTTCTGGAAACAAACCTATTTGACGTTTGCACTTACTATTTTTCTGTTACATTTTTCTAGGGATAAATTATGTAAGAAATTAGGTTACTGCTTAAATCTAATAATTTTTACATATCTATAGTGGATTTTAGGTGTCATTGAAGAAATAGTTTATTCGTATGAATCTTAGTTTGTTGGTACAGTTGCCTTTTTCACTTGTGTTTTCTTTATATGTATTGTCTGTACTGAAGTACAGGTTTGCTTTTCTTTACATTTTCCCACATTTATGTATCAGTATATTGATTGTTTTTTGTCTGTTTTAAGATAAATCTTGGTTCTATACCTGACTAATGCAGATGTTCTGTGGGATAGTACTTGATTATAGTTATACTTGAGTTTAATATTAGACCATTGTGTATGCTTGTGTTATTTTCCTAAGGCTGCTCTTACAAAGTTCCAAAAACTGGATGGCTTAAAGACAGCAGAAACTTAATAGTTCAAGAGTCTAGAAGTACAAAATCAATGTGTCACCAGGGCCATGCTCTTTCCAGTGACTCTAGGGGAGAACTCTTCTTTGGATGTTCTAGCTATTAATGTTTGTTGATAATCCTTAGCTAGTAGATACATCACTCTACTCACATGGCTATCTTCTTGCTTTGCATTTTCACATCATCATCTCTTCAGCCAAATTTTTGTGTGTTTGTCTCCAAATTTCCCTTTTTTATAATGACACCAGCCATATTGCATTAGAGACCACCCTAATAAACTCATTTTAACTTAGAAGATCCTATTTCCAAACAGGGTCATGTTTTGAGATGTTGGATATTAGGACTTCAACCTCTCTTTTTTGGGGAGAAGCACAATTCAAGCCATAATGATGACTATGTAATCTTGCAATTTGTAATCTTTTAGGAGGCATTGTGTTCTGATTGCTTATTTGAGTAGAATACCAAAGTGTTACTGTTGTCTTTGCCAGGTTTGGTTTTGCTTATATTAAATGGCTAAGTCTTTGTTGGGGATCCATATATAGTTTTGATCTTTTGAACCTTAGGAATTCATCGTCAGTAAATCCATTCTTTATTTTCTCTCTCTTGCAGAGTATTCATTTTTAGTTTTCATTGTCTGTCTTAGGAGTTGTTGCAGCATATTAGAAATTCATTTTCCTACTGTAAGATAGTTTTTCCTTTTGAGATTTTTATCCACTCAGTTTCAGGGCTGTAAGAATAGTTTTATAATTAGCAGCCTTAGACATTGCCACTGTCCCTTGGAGCTGAGTATGGATATTTGACCTGGAAAGCCTGTGATGTAGGGAAAAGTTGTTTTATGTCTTCATTTTCCAGGAAATTTATAGTGAGTCATCTGGATGTCTATGTCTATTATAAATATATTATTGTCAGAGAGAATCTGTAACATTTAGAAGGAGTAGACTGTGGATTTAAAGTTTTTTTTTCCCTTTAGTTATTTGCTACTCACTTTCTTTAAGATCTAATTGCTCAGTTAAAGTAAAAGTAGACTACCACATCAGCTTCAGTCCATTCAGATAATAATTTTGAAAGAAGAGCTGCTTAACTTGAAGAATTCAGAAAGTTATAACTTAATTAAAAAGTTACATAATAGTTTTTATCTCTGGAACTATGTGCTAGATTTCTAAAATTATTTAAGGGGGCTCATGTGAATTTTACCTGAATTAGTTCTGTTGTATCAGTGATTAAAGTTTTACAGATCCCTATTTTGTCTGAATAACTAGATCATAACAATGAATAGAGTGGAGATATGAAGAAAGTTTGTTTCTAAAAATTTTTCTTGCAATTATCCTCCTCTAATTTGTTACTGTTTTTCACTTGTAATTTATCATTGTCTATCAAGCATATGTGGACTTCCATTATAATTTTATTCAGAATCAAAATAGATCTTACATAGGTTTTAAAAATATAACTGGAACATTCCCACACTAGTACTTCTTTTAGCTCTTGCGTTTGAGATCTTGTCTTTAAGTGGAAGTTGAGATTTCATTGTGTAAAATGAATTTTGTCATGGATTTCTTATGACCCTCGTGCATTAGTTAAACAATTAAAATATGGTAGATCATTTTTTGTTTTATAATACTTTAAAATGGAAGAAGTATAAGCTAAAAGTTTGCCTCATTTGAAGGAAATGAATGTTTTGAAATGTCTAAATAACTTATTTTAAAGGTATTGCTATTAAGGAGTCAGCAAAAGTAGGTGATCAAGCTCAAAGGAGGGTGATGAAAGGTGTTGATGACCTAGACTTCTTCATTGGTGATGAAGCAATAGAAAAACCTACATATGCAACAAAGGTATGTTTCTATAATTGTATAAATAAATAACATTTTTCTTTAAAAAAATTAGTTTGTTCAATGATTATGCCCCCTGGAATTCCACTTTATTATAGACCTAACACTCTTCATTCTCTTAACCATAGAAATTTCTTCTTCCCTGTGGCCTCCATCCCTGTGGCTTTAATTCTGCCCTCTCCCCTATCCTCTAGCCCACCTTGCACAAAAAAGGGGGAAATTTTAATCTACTTAAGTGAGCAGCATTTACTTTTCTGCACCCACTGGATCTCAGGTCCCTCAATGGGATTTGCTCTCTCTCTGACTTGCACATTGCCACATCTAGAAATTTCCCTCCCTTCTTTATTCAAACTGGTATCATGTCTTTCTTTTTTGCACCCTGTGTTATCTAGAAGTACTGCCTTCTTTTCCTCCTTTTTTTCCTTCCCTTTCCCTACCTTTTTTTCTCCTCTCTTTTTGTTGAGACATAACTTACATACAGGAAAATATGAAAGTTTTAATTGTACAGTTTGAAGAATTTTTATGACTGTAATCATAATAGCTCAAGAGCACATTTGGTAACCTAGAAGCTTTTCTTGCACTCTCTCAGTCGCCATCCTAGCCCTTCCAAAAGGTGTATACTATTCTGACCATCATCATCTTTGTTTTTTGACACTGACCTTCCCTAATAACAAATACCTTCCTTTGTTTTTTTTTCTCATAATTTGTTAATGAACAACTACCATGTATAATAAACTTTGCTGAAGGATGAGAATAAGGTAATAAATAAGAAAAACACATTTCTTGATTTGAAGGCTATTTGTAATGTGATAGAAAAGGAGCTATTGAAGAAGTTACTGTAAGTGTTATAAGAGTTAGAAAAAGGAAACCAGAGAATATTCTAGGCATACATCACAGGGGTAACTAATCTAGTTGGGGATTAAGCAGTCCTTGAGGAATAAGTTGTTGAGCTGGGCTTGAAGAATGAAGTAGGAATTACCTAGGTAAGGTATGTAGGCAAAGTTGTTTTAGACAGAAAGGCCAACACATAAAAAGGCTTTAAAGTATGAGAGACTGGAGTAGCACACCAATATACTTGAAGCCAGGAGAAAGAAGTGGAAGGAAGTGAAGAGGCTGGGTAGGTAAGCTAGGAAGGAGTGCTGAAAGTGTTGTTAGTCCACATTGAAGAATTTGAACTCTATCCTATGGACAGCATTCCTGGCTTTACTAGATGAATAATTTTAGTAAGTCTGCGTATTTGGATTTGAATTCTATGTGTGTTTCTTTCTAGCTCTGTAATATTATTCATGACTTAACCTTTCTGAGTTTCATTGTATTCATGTGTATAAATGGAGATATTATTAGTATATCAGGATTGTTGTGGGCCTTAATGAGATAACATATAGAGAGAAATTGTTATAGTGCTTTGAACAGTGAAGAGAAATTATTTGAGGGAGGCAAACATGATTCTGGGAAGATGAGGTAATTGACTATTACAGTAGCTAAGGCAAGGGATATAAAGTAGCTTGGGCTACAGTGATGGCAGTGGGATAGAGAGAAAAGGAAATTGTATATTCATTCACACATATATTCATTAAATTTTTACCATAGAAAACATGTAACAATAAAGAATACAATGAATCCTCTTGTGTCCATCCATATTTTTGGCAGTTATCTTTGCCTGTGGACAGCCTTGTCTTATCTTTTCCTACCCCAGCACAATTTTTTTTTACAGTGAGTCACTTACATATTCTTACCTCTTTATACTATCTAATATCTAATCAATGTTTAAATTTCCCTGATTATTTCTTCTGCTAGCTGCTCTGTTTGAATTAAGATTAAAACAAGATCTACTCATTTTATTTAGTTGAGAAATTTCATAAGTTTTGTTTTCCCCTGTAAATTCTTTCTGTGTGTGGGTATGTTTTATCTCTTTTTCCTTGCTGTTTATTTATGGGAAAAAATTATCTTAGAAAATTTCCCGTATTCTGGGTTCTAACTGTTGATTGCATCCTTATTGTGTCATTTAACATGATCCACCACATCTTTCTACCTTTCTTTGTTGTAAAATGGTAGTTAAAACTGGAAGTCTGATTAGATGTATGTGGAAGTTTTATTTTCTTGACAAGAATAGAAAAGTGAATATTTAAAGAGTAACAGGGAATGATTAATGAGATGTCGATGGAAACTAGATGTAGTAGTTAAGGATAATTTTTAACTCCTTCCTCCCTTACCTCTGAGAACATTAAAGAAGAAACCCATTGACTGGGTTGTGTAAGGAGAAGAGGATAAGTTTAATTGAGTACATTGTGTTTGAGGTATCTGTGAGATATCTGACATATTGCTAGATCATCTAATATATGGATTTTGGAACTCAGAAACAAGACAGAGATTTGGAAGAGATCAGGTACCTTGGGAGGGGGATACAGTTAGCTAGGGCAGTGTATAACAGAGGAAAGGTCTAGAACAAAGCCTGAGAATACACTAACTAGATTTGAGTAGAGAGAGATAGTAGAGATAAACAGCATGGAATGCTGTTGAAATATCAAGTGAGTTAGGGTGCATAGATCATTTGTTATCCTTATTTACAAAGAGGTCATTCATAACTTTAGAGAGAATCATTTTAGGAGAGTAGTGTGGCTGAATGAAGGTGAGATTGTGAATGATAGACCAGGAAGAAAAATGACAGTAGCAGTATTGTTCCATGAGGTTTGGCTAAGATTAGGAGAGAGACAGATGAAAAAGTTGCAGGATTGAGAGTTGTTTAAATGCTAATGTGAAGAGCCATTAGTGAAAAAGATTAATGCAACAGGTAAGATGTGTAATCAGGGTCTCAGAGAAGGCAGAGGGGATGAGATCTAGAGTGTAGATACTGAATTGATAGATGGAATACTATTACACTATGATAGAAGTAGCCTGCAGCTGTTAGCCCTGTGGCATCCAATCCCATCAGATCTCGGAAGCTAAGCAGGGTCGGGCCTAGTTAGTACCTGGATGGGAGACCGCCTGGGAACACCAGAAGCTGTAGGCTTGGGAGAAGGACCTGGCAACCCCCTCCCAAAAATTAATCTGCCATTGAAAACCCTATGAACAGCAGAGAAGCACTGACAATAGTGTTTCCCCTGTTGTGCAGAGGGTCGCTATGAGTCGGATACCGACTCGACGGCAACTAACAACAACAACAATGATAGAAGTGGCTTGAAGCCATACCACTGTGGCCTCCGATCCCATCAGATCTTGGAAGCTAAGCAGGGTCGGGCCTGGTTAGTACTTGGATGGGAGACCACCTGGGAACACCAGGTGCTGTAGTTGGGAGAAGGACCTGGCAACCCACTCCTAAAAACCAATCAACCATTGAAAACTCTGTGAATAGCAGAGAAGCACTAACACTAGTGTTTTGCCTGTTGTATGTAGGGTCATTATAAGTGGGACACTGACTGGATGATACCTAACAACAACAACGATAGAAGTGAAAGAAAAGAAGGGTACACAGAAAATCAATTTTACAGATTTGGTGAAGAGAAGTTGGATTCTAGATTGTTGACTTATAGTTCTCAACATCATCTGTTCCTAAGGGACAGGGTTCCTGGGAGAAGGTAAAATCTGTGTAGTTGAGAGAACATTAAAAATTATCATTGTGTAGCCAGATGTGTGGTGGCTCATGACTATAATCCTAGTACGTAGGAGCCTATGGCAGGAGGATAAACATAAGTTTGAGGCCAGCCTGGTCTGCACAGTGAATTCCAGGTCTGTTTGGGCTACATAGCGAAAAAAGATTTTGGAGAACACTTGTGAATAGGGTAAGAAAATATAGACTTTCTAGACAAGGTTAGGTCCTTTTGACAATAACAGCTATGGATTCTTAGTTTTTAAAAGTCTTTTTGTTGTTTTTATTATCAAAAAGTGGGGGGGGGGGTTATTTACTTATTTATTTTTTGGTGGTACTTAGAGGTTGAACTCAGGCCCTCACACATACTTTGCAAGTACTCTACCACTAGTCTGCGCCCCCAGTTCATTTTTTTATATTTCTATTTTGAAACACACCTTTGCTGATTTACGCAGGATGTCTTTGGCTTCAAACCTGCAATCCTTTTTACCTCCACCTCCCGAATTGCTGGGATTACAGACATAAACCACCATACCCAGCTTTCAAAAGAGCTTTAATATTTAAATTTAGCTTGCCTTCAATACTTTTGCAAGGATTTTTGCCCTCAGAGGAAACCACACTTGATTCTATCACAGACACAGTTACACCCATAGAACCACTATAGACTCCGCTGACATGTTTTTCCATTTTAGACAACCTCATTAGAACCTTAGCTTTCACAGCACGAACTTCTCTGAGTCTGCTTCAGCACATGCCACATGCAGATTTTGGTGCTCCTAACCTTCACAATATAAAAGTATACAATTCTTTTACCAGGGGTTTAAGATAGCCTCATTTTGTTAGAGCCTATGCTAGAGAAAGGGCTGGGATTTAGCTTAGTTGGTAGAGTGCTGCTCTACAGTCTCTGAGGTCCTGAGTTCAATTCCCAGCACTTTAAAAATGGGAGAAGGATGGGGCAATCCACTCCTGAGGCAATCCCAAAATAATCAGCCACTGAAAACCCTATAAGGATTGCTGTGAGTTGGACACAACTCTATGGCATCTAACAACAACAACATGCTATAGGAAATCTTATGGCATATATCAAATGCTTGACAAGTGTGGGTGCCTCTAGACACCAACCCTGGAAGAGCCAAATTCTTAGTTTCATCAATCCACGTATAAATGTTTCTTCAGTATAGTCAGCATTCTTGAGGATAAGTAATTTTAGGTTTGGGTCATTATATGTTGGGTTTTGCTAGATAAGATGTCAAAAAGGAAATGTGAATTGTCAAAGTTGATGGGGCATAAAATATAAACTGTGCATATTCATGGTTAGGGAATAATAGGACAAAGGAAACTGAACATTTGTTGTCAAAAGAGGTATATTGAGGTGGTATTTTATGCTGGAATAATAATGAGTTGTGAGTAGAGAGGGGTATACCTGCATTTCAGAGATTTAGAGAGGATGGTGTGGATAAGATCAAAACTGGCCAAAATGGAAAAGACAAATTATTGAAGGTGATGAAGTCAGTGAGCTGAGAGGCCAGAGTTCTTGTCCACTAACTCAGTCCTCTCATCTTAAAACACATATTCAAGTCTTCCAAGTGCCACAAACGAACCAAACAACAAAACTCTAAATCTTTATTCCTGCCTTCTGTGCTCAGAAATTTAGCAATTGCTTTACTTTCCTCTTTCCTTTTAATACCAAACTTACTGAATTCCAAATTATTTGCTGCTTGTTAAATCCAATTAAGAGACTTTGAAACTTGCCCTGGAACATCGAGCAACTAAAGTAAAAGGAAGACGTGATGAAGTTAAGAAACTAAACAGAAGATTTCAAAGGGCAGCTTGAAAAGACTAAAGATATTGTAATGATGTGCAAAGAGCTGGAGCTAGAAAGCCAAATGGAAAAATATGCTGTTTTTCTCAAGCTTAAAGAATTGAATAAAAAATTCAACCTTAAGTAGCAATAGTGAAGGTTGCTTCAGGGAAAATATTAAATGATGCAGGAAATGTCAAAAGAAGATGGGAAGAACATACAGGGTCATTACACCAAAAAGAGTTGGTGGATGACTAGCCCTTTCAAGAGGCTGCATATGTTGAGGAACCAATGGTGTTGAAGGATGAACTGGAAGCTGCCTTGAAGGAATTGGTGAAACACAAGTCTCCTGGAATAGATGAAATACCAATAGAGATGTTCCAACAAACACATGCAGCACTGGAGGTTCTCATTTGTTTATACCAAGAGTTTTGGAAAACAGCTGCTTGGCCAACTGACTGGAAGAGGTCCATATTTGTGCCTGTTCCCAAGAAAGGGGATCCAGCTGAATGTGGAAACTATTGAATGATATCACTAATATCACACACAAACAAAATTTTGCTGAAGATCATTCAAAAGTGATTGCAGCAGTATATAGACAGGGAACTGCCAGAAAAATCAAGCTGGATTCAGAAGAGGGTATGGAACCAGCGATGTAATTGCTGATGTCAGATGGATATTAGCTGAAAGCAGAGAATACCAGAAGATGTCTGTGTTTTATCAACTATGCAAGACATTTGACTATGTGGATCATAACAAATTATGGATAACACTGAGAAGAATGGGAATACCAGAGCACTTAATTGTGCTCATGAGGAATCTGTACACGGACCAGGAGGCAGTTGTTGTAACAGAATAGTGAAACACTACCTGGTTTAAAGTCAAGAAAGTGTGCATTAGGTGTACCCTTAAACCGTACCTCTTCAGTCTCTGTCCTGAGCAATTATAATCAGAGAACCTGGACTTTATGAAGAACGCGGCATCATGTTTGGAGGAAGACTCATATTAACAACCTGTATTATGCGGATGACACAACTTTGCTTGCTGAAAATGAAGAGGATTTGAAACATTTACTGATGAAGATCAAAGAACACAGCCTTCAGTATGGATTGTACCTCAACACCAACAAAACAAAAATCCTTAGAACTTGGTCAGTAAACAACTCCATGATAAATGGAAAAAAGATTAAGGTGCTCAATTTTGCTTTACTTGATTCTATTCATACTCGTGGAAGCAGCAGTGAAGAAATCAAAAGCTTTGCATTGAGCAAAGTTGTTGCAAAAGACCACTTTAAAGTGTTGAAAAGTAAAGATGCCACATTGAAGACAAAAGTGCACCTGACTCATGCCATGGTATTTGCATCACATGGTTTGAAAGCTAGGCATTGAATAAGGGAGACAAGAGAAGAAATGATGCTTTTGAATCATGGTGCTGGAAACTTGTGTCAAATGTAGCATGGACTGTAAAAAGAACCAACAGATCTATCCTAGAAGTAGTTCAACCAGAGTGCTTCTTGGAAACAAGGGTGGCTAGACTGAATCTTATGTATTTTGGACATACAGGAGGGACCAATCCCTAGAGAAGGGCATCATGTTTGGGAGAGTGAGCAGGTCAATGAAAAAAAAGGAAGATCCTCAACTAGCTGGATTGATACAGTGTCTGCAACAATGGGCTTAAACATAAATAAGACGGTGTGCCTGGCACATAATTGTGGAGGGTTTCATTCTGTTGTACATTGGGTTTCTATGAGTCATACTCAACTTGACAGCACCTAACAGCAACAAATTATATATAATAGTTTTTATCCTTCTTGATTTGTCTGTCTTTCATAGAAGTACTCTGTTGGTTCTCTTCCTAACATGGACTCTTCTTTTGGTAATTTTTTTTCCCTATTGCACTGGTTCTTTGCCCACTACTCAAATGATAGTATTTCCTAAGCAGTGTCCTGGGTTCGCTTTTATTTTTCCCTCTCCCCACTCCCCTCTCTAACTTTCCAATTGAACCCTGGCTCCTGCTCATGCAACACAAGCTCTCTACCACTGAACTATAACTTTAGCCTCAGACTTTTATTCTTTTCTTAAGGACTTTGTCCAGGTAATATCATCTACTTTTTTGTCTGCAACCACAGGTTGGACCTTTACTTCCAGTTCTTTGATGATACCTTTAATTACCTGTCCAGTGTATACAAAACAAAAATTATTACATATTCCTTCACTCTTGTTTACCCCGAGCCAAGATACGTTTCCATTAATGGACCCTGTCCATCCTGGCATCAAAGTTATGTTCATTTCTCAACTTTTCCCCTCATTCTTGTTGACAGAAAAATTTAGAATCTAGCCCAACATCATTCGTATTGCAATTGGGACTCTTGTTTCCTCTTGTTTGATTCTTTTAAGATTCCTTTCAGCTTTCCTCATGCTGCTATAATCTTCCCCAGAATTGAAGCTGCTCTTGTAATGCTTAAAGATGTTCTTGTGATGCTTAAAAATGTCTGTAGATAACTCATTTCTTACAGAATAAAATCCAAATGCAAGGCAAATGTGATTTATGAGAATCTGATTCCCTTGGTATAGCTAGAACTATTATCTCTCTGTACCTCTTTCCTGAACGCTTTTAGCACATGGATTTTTTTCATTAATACCTTCAATGTTTGTTTTAATATATTATGCAGTGTTTGTATTATCTTTTTGTATTCTTTATCTACATACTTTTCCCCAGTTTACCCCATCTCTGCCAAAGAAAAAAAAAAACCTGAAAAAGTGAGAATGTTATTCCTTTAAGACCCAGGTTAGATATGATTTCCTCAGTGAACTCTTCTTGTGTTCCCTCACAAGCCAGTTTGCTTATCTTGTCTTAGAACCTTAATTTCTCTAAAAACCTACAACACTTGTTTGTATGTTTCTTTCACTAGACTGAGTTTTTTGAGAGCAGAATATCCATGTCCTTAGCATTTGTGCCAGTACTTCCAGTTGGTGCACAATAATAATTGATGAATAAATAATACTTAGAACACTTAAACTTCAGTGATTGTTACCAAGTGAATGATATAATAACAGTACATTTATTTCCTTCCCTAAAGCAAACTAGGGAGTAGAAGTCATTTTATAATGCCTTATAAAATATTGAAGTAGATGTTAGGGACTAACACTGAAGGTTATTTTTTTTTATTCATTCATTAATTCATTTAACTGTAGGTATTGAATGTGTAGTTCATGGACCTATATTCTGTTAGAGAGTTTCACACATTTTCTCAGTGCCTTTAGTACCTCAGCATATTTCTCAGTGCCTTTAGTACCTCAGCATATTTTCATGGTGCCACTGAGATATATATACATATATATGTATATATATAGGTATATGTATATATCCATTCTGTTTATTAAGTAGTTAGATTTAAGCAACTTGTTGTTGTTGTTGTTAGGTGCTGTCGAGTGGGTATCCGACTCATAGCGACCCTCATAGGGTTTTCAATGGCTGACTGTTTTGGGATTGCCTTGGGAGTGGATTGCCAGGTCCTTCTCCCATTTTTGTGGTGCTGGGAATTGAACTCAGGACTTCAGAGACTGCAGCGCAGCACTCTTATCAACTGAGCTAAATCTCAGCCCCTTAAGCAACTTAGCCACATGAAAAAGACATGTAAATGGAAAGAAAATATTTTTATTTCATTGTTAAACAATTGCTGTTAGTATGCTTATATGTGTTAAGTATTGTACAGTTGCTCAAACATGGAATCCAGTTGGACTTTGCCACTTTCATTTTTTGTTTTACATGGATTTAGTTTTGTGTGATACTTGATTCTTACCACAGCAGCAGCTGGCAACCCAGCTTTTCAAAGAAATGTCATTGAAAGGAATATAATATGATCAATTTTGATACTGAACTCTTTAAGCTAGTATATAATTCAGTGTCCAAGTGATGTTGAATATCCCTGGGAAAGTTAAAGTACCTGTAATGTCTTTGTGACTTTGTTATAGTACACTGAGGTCTGGTGGTACCCAGTTTTGGAAACATGGTTTTATGCAAATCTATATAGTCTTTCTTATAAATTCTACGTGCTTGGTTTTTATGATTACTCTAGCTATATACTTACCAAATGTGTCTTATTAATTAATTATAATTATTAATTATTTTTGAGATGAGGTCTCATTGTGTTGCCTAGGTTAGTCTCTAATTCATGGGCTCACGAAATCTTCCTGCCTCAATTTCTTAAGTAGCCGAGACTACAGGTATGTGCCACTTCATCCAGTTACAAAGTATGTTTTATATACAGGCATGCAGCAAATATGTTAATGAGCTAATTAAAAATAAGAGAATTATGATAAGCTATGATTTTTGTAAACTTAATTTCCAGTGTATTGTTTTCCCGTTATAAAGTTTTCAAAAATTCTGGAAAGTTTATTACAGCAACCTTATACCTAGATTTAACAGTTTTTAACATTTTTATATATTCATCTTTTTTTCTCTTGAATGATTGAATATACATTGTAGGAATAATTTATCTGTATAAATACTTAAGTATACATCTCCTAAGGACGGCCTGCATTATCATTATCACATCTAAGGAAATGTATTCTCTTTTAATAATTCACTATTGATCTTATATTCCTTGTTTTTTATTTTTGTATTTTTCTTATTGATATTAACAAGATATAATTTGTGTGTTTTTGTTTTGTTTTTTAATAGTGGCCAATTCGCCATGGTATAGTTGAAGATTGGGACTTGATGGAAAGGTTTATGGAGCAAGTGATCTTTAAATATTTAAGGGCAGAACCTGAAGACCATTATTTTCTTTTGGTAAGTACAAGTTATAATTTTACTGGGGATTTATTCATTTTACACACACACACACACACACACACACACACACACACACACACACGCATGAAATAGTCTCATTGTGTAGCCCAAGCTGGCCTCAGGCTCATGATCCTCCTACTTCAGGCTCCCAAGTGCTAGGATTACATGCCTGGCCTACTGGAGAAATTTTTGAAGAAATTTAATGAGAACGTTTTCATAATACAGCTAGAGCATATATTTTATCATTGATTCAATTGCTGTATATCTAAAAGACATTGTTATATAAAGCTCTGTCATTTTTAAGATGATATAGTTGCAGGCCATTGTAGAGCGGTTATGGCCAGACACCAAAGTATAAGCACTTAAGAAATGCTTAAGTCAATTTTGTCATCATTGTGACAAAACACTTTAAGGGAGGAGGACTTTTTTTTTGGCTCATGGTTTCAGAGGTTTCAGTCAGTAGTAGCTTGGCTCTATTGATTCTGGGCCCGTGCATGGTGAGACAGAACATCAAGGAGGGAAGCAGATAGGAAACAGAGACAAGAGAGAAAAGGTCAGGTAACAAGATATATCCTTCATAGGCATGTCATAGTGACCTACTTCCTCCAGACAGGCCTTACCTCCTAATACTCAGTTCATCTGTGAATTCATAAGTGGATCCATGTATTGATGAATTTAGAGCTTTCATGATCCTGTCACCTCTTGAAAGCCTATCACCTGACAACCCCCACTTTAACACATGAGCCTTCAGGAGCCATTTTTAGATTCAAATTTATAATAGTCATGCTCAGAAAAAATGTTGGAGGGCACTGTGGCACACCCTTATAATGCCAGTGACTTGGGTGGCAGAGGCAAAAGGATTGTGAGTTTGAGGCCAGAGGCAGCCTGCGTAACTTAATGAGACTCTGTCTCAAAGTAAAACTAAAAAATGGCCTGAGGGTGCAGCTCAGTGGAGGAGCTCTTGCAGAAAGCCTGTTGTGTTGCAGTGATGCTGGAAACTATGCCACCAGTTTTTTGTACCTATTACTAAATTACCTTTAAACTTTTTTTTTCCTCATTATGACCTTTCCATACATGCATTTCATTGTACATTGGTCATGTAACTTCTCCCTTACCCTCTCATGAAACTCCTCCTACTTCTCCTTCCACCCCAACAGTGGTCTCCTTTCTACTTGCATGTCTTTTTGTGAGTATATCTATATATGTACATTCCAGTTTAGCCATAAGGGTAAGATATGTGACATATTTTGTTTTCTCCCATTACCCTTTCTTCTTGCTTCCTCCCCCTTTTCTTTAGTCCATTATCTTTAAAATTTTACATGTAGTTCCAGAGTTCTTCTAAGTAGGTTTAAATAGAAGAAGGATGTTAGAGCTGGGCATGGTGGTGCAAGCCTGTGATCAGATTGACTTGAGAAGCTGAGGCAGGAGGATCAGGAGTTTGAGGGCAGAGGCAGCCTGTATAACTTAGCGAGTTTCTGACTCAAGATAAAAAATGGATGGGAGATGCCACCTAATGGTAGAGCACTTGCAGAGTATATGTGAGGCCCTGGGTTCAACCCCCATGTACTGGGTGGTGGGGGTGGGGAGAGGGGAAAAAGCACAAGGAGTATAGCTATTAAAGGCTTTATATATAGAAAAATGAAAAAATTTGACTCCTGTCTTTTACTTTATTATGTCTTTTGAAATTAAAAGATTTCATTTATAATCAATTAAAGTTTTTAATCTTTCTGTTTGTGAGTTGTGATTTATTAATTTAAGGACTCATTATTTATCTGAAGTTAAGAGGATTCTTGATATATTTCTTTTTCTTTTTTGTGGTATTGGGGGATTGAACCCAAGGCACTTTGTATGCTAGGTAAGCACTCTACCACTGAGCTACATCCCAAGCCATTCTTCTGTTTTTATTTTGAGAGAGGGTCTTGCTAAGATGCCCAGGCTGCCTCTGGCCTCAAATCTGTAATCCTTCTGCTTCATCCTCCTGAATTGCTGGGAATACAGGCATGTGCCAACACATCTAGCTTCCTTCTGTATTTCTTAAATTTGAAATTTATGCCTTTAGCTTTTAAGTATTTGAGATGGCACAAAGGATTCGATTGTTAAATCAGTCATAAGAATCAGAGGTATCATGTAGTGTCAAGTTTTAATAATTTAAATGCTATTTCCTAAGTCTTTTTTTGGCTTATTAGGATGTGTTCGATCCAGACTTAACTGATACATGTAATGAACATAACTTAAACGAAGAAATCTGTGTAAACATCTCTTTACTCCTTGTTGTTGTTGTTGTTAGGTGCCGTCAAGTCGTGTCCGACTTATAGTGACCCTCATAGGGTTTTCAATGGCAGATTGTTTCGGGATTGCCTTGGGAGTGGGTTGCCACGTCCTTCTCCCGGTTTTTTGTGTGTGTGTGTGTGTGTGTGTGTGTGTGTGTGTGTGTGTGTGTGTGTGTGTGTGTGGTGTGCTGAGAATTGAACTCGGGACCTCAGAGACTGCAGCACAGCACTCTACCAGCTGAACTAAATACCAGCCCCAACTTTACTCCTAACAAACATATAACTTAATATTACATTTTACCGGAAGTCATGTCATTAAATATGTGGAAAATTGGCTTAATTTATTACAATCCTAAAAAAGCTGGAACGTTCTGCTAAGAACATCATTTAGAGGGGTTCTCCTAGTAATAAGTTCCATAGCATGTTTGCCTAGAAGTCTTCTGTAAGATGATTTGGTTGGGTAACCTTTACCTTTCCTTCCTTCTATTCCCTTTTCCCCTTCCCATCCTCATTTCCTTTCTTCCTCCACATTTCTTCCCAATGCTTCGTCCCATATGAGAATGTGATACAGGTTATCAGTTTCTTTCCTTTTTCTATGTGAATAACCATATTTTCATATATGTATAGGTCTGTTTAAATTCTCTGTAGTTTTCCCTTGGCCTTTGTGTCTATCTTTGTACCTGTAAATATATTGCCTTATTAAGTACAATGTTTGCAGTAAATTACTTCTCATTTAGAAATTCCTATAAAGTTACCACAGGGATCTGATAATGTCTGTTTGAAATATTATTCAATTCAACAGACTGAACCTCCACTGAATACTCCAGAAAACAGGGAATATACTGCTGAAATAATGTTTGAGTCCTTCAATGTTCCAGGCTTGTACATTGCTGTGCAGGTAAGCATGTTCTACCTCCTTAAGCTTGACTTTTACATTTAATCTGGTTTAATTGGCTCCTAAAATAATATTTTTCCTTTTTTTATGAAGGTTTAAACATCAAGGCACACATATTTCTCTCTTGAATTAATAATTTAGAAATAATGTTATAGGAAAGGGAAATATTTAGTCAGAAAAAGAGAATTGTTCAACCAAGTAAGTTAATGGCCTTTGGACATTTAAAGGGCTTCCATAGGATAGAAATGAAGAAACAAATGTTTATTGAATCCTTACTGTATGTACAGGACATTAAAATTCATTTATCCATATAACAGTTATTGTGTGCTTTTATCACAGTCTGTTTTGATTGACTTACCTTTAGATATATTTGACCACATACTCATTGTGCTCCTCTGTGTGTTGTATGTCATAAATGCCTACAATGCTGTATGTTCTCTAATCTAGTATGTACCCTTTGAATAGTTTTATAGGGCTTCAAAATCAGGTGCTGATTAGAATTGTATGAGGATTGGATTTGTGGTAGAGAGCTCTCCATGTAGTTCCCTACCATGAATCCAATTTGCATGTGGTTCTAATCAACAACTGATTTTGTAGCCTTCTAAAACTTTTGAAGGGCTAGGAGTTAGCTCAGTTGGTAGAGTGCTGCTCTGCAGTTTCTGAGGTCCCAAGTTTGATTCCCAGCACCGCAAAAGTGGAGGAAGGATGTGGCAATCCACCCCTGAGGCAATTCCGAAACAGCCATTGAAAACCAACTGAGGGTCACTATGAGTCGATGGCACCTAACAACAGCAACAACAACAACAACAACACTTTTGAAATGTGGATTAGATTCAAGAATATATGGTATTTATTGTACTATATATCTGTATGTAATAATTTCTATCCCACCCATCTGGCTTAGAGCCTTCCTCTTGTTTTATTTACCCTATAGCAAATATAAATCCTATCATAGATGTTTTATATTAATTGATGATTCTTGTTATAGATATTTGTATTTCCATTTTTTATAGAAGAAAAAATCCTAAAGTTTGAAGGCAGCTTATTGAAAGTTAAATGGTTATTATATAAGCTGAGATCTCTCTGTCTTTCCTTTTTTCTCATATCAGAGTGGGTTTTTATTTCTCCAGTGTTGTAGATAAATTATAAATGATAAATATTTGGATTAATATTTTAGTTTGGATAGTAAATAATTTTTTAAGTTTAATGCAGTCTATAAATTGAATGAGCTGCCTTTTAAACTCAGTGTTGCTAAAAACATTTAAATAGTTGATATACCTTACCAGGAACTTCACAGAAAGAAATTCAGTCGAGTTAGAGGGAATTTTGATTCTTAGTATCTAAATAAAGCAATATTAGAGGGAATTCAACTAATTTTACTCGGGAATCTGCTTCTCATCTTCATACTAAATATAGTAAACTTATGTTTAATGGTATTGTCAGATCTAAATACACTAAGAATTTTGCCTCATTCTTGAGGAGTTATAATTTGTTTTCTTAGTGATTTTCATTGGTGTTTCTGAGTGTCTTTTGTTTTTTGGTCTTTTTGAGATTTTCCTTAATCTCTTTGTTGGTTTATTTATTTCTTTGAGACAGGGTCTTGCTAGGTTGTGCAGGCTGCTTCTGGCCTCACCCTCTCAATCCTCCTGCCTTAGCCTCCCAAGACACTGGTATTGCAGGCATGTGCCGTGGTGCCTAGGTTATTTTTGTTCTTTTGAGACAGTCTTGCTGTGTAGCCCACGCTGCCCTGCAATTTGTGAACCTTTTGCCTTAGCTTGGGGTTACAGACATGCACAGTCATCCTTGGCTTCCTCAGTTTTTTTTTTTTTAACTCATTCATTTAGTCTTTGTTCTGTTTTCTTCATGTTGAGTAGTCAGTAAAATTTCTGTAATATAATTCACTAATAAGATACCTATTCTATTTTAGGATCTTAACAATTTATAAGCCTGCAGCCATAGTCCCCTGGCATCCGATCCTGTCAGATCTCAGAAGCTAAGCAGGATCAAGCCTTAGTCCTTGGATAGGAGACCGCCTGGGAATACCGGGTGCTGTAGACGTGGGAGAAGGATCCTACAGCCCACTCCTGAAACAGTCAGCTATTGAAACCTCTATGAATTGCAGAGAAGCACTGATAATAGTGCTGGGCATGGCACAGTTTCATCTCTTGTACATAGGGTTGCTATGAATTAGACCTGAAGACTTATAAAAATTAACAGAAGACAGTAGCTGGGCAATATGACACATGCCTCTAATCCCATTGACCTAGGAGGCTGTGGGAGGATTGCAAGTACAAGGCCAGAGATAGCCTGTATAATTTAGTGAGACCCAGTCTCAAAAAATTTTGTGGCTGAGTGGTAGAGTACTTGCCTAGCATGTATGAGTCCGGGGGTTCAACTCTCAAGTACTGCAGGAAAGAAAAAGATAGTTCATAATTGTGATTAATGGTTTTAAACTTAATCTAAAAAAGACGACTATCTTACAGTGAAGTCTACATGGTAATTTTACTACTGTTAGCATGAAAGTTCTCATTGTAAGACTTTCAAAAAATATTGTATGGTTCTGTTAACCAACAATGATTATGGGGTCATTGTGTTAAAATAGGAGGGTGGCCTAGATATTTTTCTAGGTCCTTTTTAGCTATTACATCACAGGTAGATAAAATAAACCCATTTTATCTCCGTTTATATGTTAGTCATACACTTTGTTAGAGGTTTGAATTGTAAGAAATTAGTTTTTACAAAAGGAACTGTACTTAGTTGTGTGTGATGGCTGATGCCTCTAATCCCAGCAATTCAGGAGGCTAAGGCAAGAAAATTGAGTTTAATACCAGAGTCAGTCTTCTTAGGGAGACCCTGTTTCAAGATAATAAAATAAAAATTGGCTGTGGGTGCAGCCTAGTGGTAGAACACTTGCAGTGTTCTGAGATCTGACAGTGTGAGGTCCTGGGTTTAACTCCCAAATACCTCAGCAACAACAAAACACTTTGTTAATTTCTTAATCTTCAATAAAATTATAAATAAAGAATTATATTGTTGTCATGTGAAGATTTCAGTATAAAAACATTATTTCATTAATTTTGCTGCCAAATTAAGTTACAGTGTTTGGAAGTGTACAGTGGCTTTTTTAGTTAAAATACTTGTTTGTGTAGTTCTAAATGCATGTTCCATTTTAAAATTTTGAATCTGGTGTTTTTAAGGATGATGCTTGTTTACATGCTTCTTCTGATTGGGTGGTTGTATCCTTTTTACCTCTGTAATTTATAATAGGCCAGCCCATGTGAACATATTTTAAGTTCTGGCAATTTCGTATTATAGTATTTTATGTTACTATTCTTCATGTTTTTGGCTTTGGCTTTAGAAGAAAAAAAATGGCCCTCATTAAGATCTGTAACATTTATAAATATGACCCTAAAATCAAAAACAAACCTGTAAATTTCTTTTAATAAAATGTAGAAAGTAAAGCAATTTTATAACATAATGCAAAATTTTGTGTTATTTTCTTTCCACAGATTCTGTGCTTAAAATTGAATATATTACTCCATTAACCTATGTTTTTTTCTAGTAACTTTTTGATTTTATTTTTTGCCTGTCTTTTTTGTTAAAGGCTGTTCTTGCCTTAGCTGCATCCTGGACGTCAAGACAAGTAGGAGAACGGACGTTGACTGGTACGGTAATAGACAGCGGAGATGGCGTCACTCATGTCATTCCTGTGGTAAGGATATTTAAATAGTACTAAACAGACCATGAAATAACACAGCTGACAAAGTATAATTATATGAACTAATACCACCTTTAAAAAACTTTAGTATACTTTAAAATTTTGTTGTAATTTGGCTATATTTTGCTCAAATTATTAAAATTTTATAAATAGGTTCCAGTGTTTGTTTTATTGTAGGTTTGTGCTTTACTTAGGAAAATTATGAATGGTAGTCCCTGGAATAGAAATATAGTATGGCTTTCTCAAATATGGAATTCAATTTTCCAGTTGAGTGTATGAGGTTTTTTGTGTGTGTTAGCCAGTTGATGACCTCTGCTACCCATAATTAACAGATTTCAGAGTGTTGCATAGATGAATTATATAGCACACGAACTCTATGGTATAGTACAGTACTATATTAACTGTATAGTACCAGAATGTGAATGACTTTTACCTTATTGAATATAAAGCTTGATTTGCTAATTGAGCTTTATAATTTGAGTTTGGTAAAAAGTATATTAAGAAAAATGCATTAGATTGGATTATTTGTCACAGCTAACATTCTTCTGTCAAGGCTTTGTGATAGCAGTTCTTAATGCAAAATTAGTTTTTAAAAAACAATATAACTGATGGATTTCAAATGAATACTAGATTTCATACTGATCATTACTAGATGGGGATATAGTATGTAGATACTCACATATGTATACACACATATTTAAAACTTTGAACAGCATTTAAGGAATGAAATTATTTTGAAATTTTGTCATTCTTGTTCCTACTTTTAATGCATCAGGCAACCTTTGTTGAGGATAACATCCTCAGAATGACCACCTTTGGATAAGATTCCTGGTCTCCCCTCCTCTCCCACCCTCTGATGATTCCTAATAGTTTTAATAATTAGTGCCTTCTATTATCCCTCATTTTTGGAGATTGAACACAGAGCCTGGAGCATTCTAGGCAAGCACTCTTATCACTAAGTTAGACAGCTCCCTTAGCCCCCAGTAACTGCTATTTTTAATAACAGCTTTATTGACATAGAATTCTCATACCATTTACCCATTTAGAGTTGGTTTGTAATGTATTTGTAGAGTGCATCCATCACCACAATCAGTTTTAGAACGTTTTTATCACCTTAAAAAGAAACTCTGTATCCATTAGCTGTGACTCCCCCTTTCCCCTTGATATCCTCACTTCCTGGCAAACACTAATCTCTTTTCTTTGTAAGTTTGATGGTCTGACCACTTGATATAAATGGAATCATTTACTGTGTGGTCTTTTGTGACTGGCTGTTTCCACTTAGTGTAATGTTTTCAAGATTCATTCATGTTGTAGCATGTACACCACTTTATTTCTTTCTGCTGCTAAATAATATTTCAGTGCATGGGTATATTACATTTTATTTAGCCATTGGGGTATATTTTAATATCTTGGTTATTAGGATGCATCTTACATTTTTATAAGTTTATTTTTTATAAGTTTAATTGGGCAGCTCATTTTTCTTTCTTAGTGTACCTAAAATCATTGTTCATCTTAAAATACTGATTTATACTTCCAAGTTAGTCTGTGATACTGATTAGTTTTCTTTCAGTTTACTCGTTAATAATAAGCAAATATTTGACTTGCGTATGGTCACCAGCCTGCAGCTGTAGCCCTGTACCATCCAATCCTGTGAGATCTCGGAAGCTAAGCAGGGTTAGGCCTGGTTAGTACTTGGATGGGAGACCACCTGGGAACACCAGGTGCTGCAGGCTTGGGAGACGGATCCAGCAACCCACTCCCCAAAATCAATCCACCATTGAAAACCTTATGAACAGCAGAGAAGCACTGACAATAGTGTTTCTCCTGTTGTAGGTAAGGTCACTATGAGTCAGGTACCAACTTGACAGCACCTAACAACAACAATGGTCACCAAGTAATAGGTAGTAAGCCTGACTCCAGTCTTAACATCTATGCAATTAAACAGCAATATTAATGTCAACTAAAATTAGAATAGATAATTTGCCAATTGAAGTTTTCATCATGAAAAAGAATGCATTTTAGTAAGGCTATTAAGAATAGTTTTTCCTGTTCTTTTTCTTTTCTTGCCTTTTGTATTAATGGAATATCCTTATTCCATTTTTATCTTTATTATTACTTATGCTAAACCTTTTTGCTATTGTCATTTGCTTTTAGATGGTGGTGGCTCTATGGTTTAGAGTAAAGATCATTATCATCATCTAACTCCAAATAATATGGGAGAAGGGCCTGGCAATCCACTCCCAAAGCAATCCCGAAGTACTCAGCCGTTGAAAACCCTATGAGGGTCGCTATGAGTCGGATACCGACTCGACGGCACCTAACAACAACAACAACAAACTCCAAATAATTACCATTTCATGGAAAAAATTATGCAACAAAGTACTTCCTTCTAGTCATTGTCTTTTATTTTCCTTTTATATGTTATAAACCCAATAATGCATCATGCATCATGAATTTTTTTCACTGTATTAGTTTACTCGGGCTGCTACAATTCAGACTAGATACCTAAACAATAGAAATTTCTTTCCTCAGAGGTCTGGAGGCTATATGTCCAAGATACAGGTGTTGGCAGGGTTGGCTTCTTCTGAAGCTTTTCTTTTTGGCTTACAGATGGCCAGCCATCTTCTTTTCATCGTCTTAAAATGGTCTTTCTCTTGTACATATCTGTGCCTTAATTTCCTCTTCTTTTAAGGATACTGTTGTTATTGTTGTTAGGTGCCATTGAGTCAGTATCCGACTCATAGAGACCCTGTGTACAACAGACGAAACACTTTATCAGTGTTTCTCTGCTATTCATAGGCGGATTGATTTTTGGGAGTGGGTTGCCAGGTCCTTCTCCCAAAGCCTGTAGCACCTGGTGTTCCCAGGCAGTCTCCCATCCAAGTACTAACCAGGCCCAACCCTACTTAGCTTCTGAGATCTGACGGGATTGGATGCCACAGGGCTATAGCTGCAGGTTTAAGGATACTAGCCATATTGTATTAGAAGAAATGACCCTTTATGATTCATTTTAACTTGTGAGATGCTTGGGTTAGGACTTGAACATAGGAATTTGGGGTGGACAGAAGATAAATTCAGCCCATAATAAGTAGTCAGTTGTCTTTAGCAGAAGTTTGGAAAAATGATAAATTTTTTTTGTAGCTATTCATTTCTAGTGTTCTTTATTCCTTTGTGAATGTTCAAATTTCCATCTGGTATCATTTTCCTTTTGCCTCAGTGATTTCCTTTAGCATTTTTTCCTTTTCATTTCTTTCTTTTTCCCTTCCCTTCCCTTCCCACCCTCTCCTCACCCCTCCCCTCCCTCCTTCCTGCCTTCCCTTTCTTCCTCCCTCCCCCCTTCCTTCCTTTCTTCCTCCCTCCCTCCTTTCTTCCTTTCTTGTTGGGGGTATGTGTAGTCACTGTATTGTCCAGGCTAGCCTTTAATTCCTGACCTCAGGTGATCCCCCTGCTTCAGCCTCTTTAGAGGCTGAGATGACAGGCATGTACCACTATGCCCAGTTCATATTTGGAAAGCTTTTATTCATCATTTCTTCACATATTTTTTTCTTTTCTTTGAGGACTCCAATTACATGTATATTAGGCTGCTTGGCATTGTCTCATAATTCACTGATGCTCTGTTCATGTTTTTCATAATTTTTTATCATTTTGAATAGTTGCTATTGCTATGTCTTCAAAATCATTAATTTTTCTTCTTTATCTAATCTACGATAATCTCATCTAATATATTCTATTTAAGTCTTTATATCTTCTTTTTCTTCCTCATATTCATTTTTCTATTGATCATATGGAATATATCGTAGCTCTTTTAATGGCTTTGTTAACAAATTATATCATCTTTATCACCTCTCCCTTCTTCTCTCTCTCTGTCTCCGTCTATCTCTCTGTAGTGCTAGGGGGTTGAAGCTAGGGCCTTGTGCATACTAGGCAAGTGCTCTACCACTGAGCTACATCCCCAGCCCCTATTATTTCTCTTTATTGATTACTTTTTCTCTTAGACAAGGGATGAGATGAATTATTTTCCAATAAAACAGTTCTTGAGAATACAAATATGCTAACTTGAGTGGACTTTAATGGTTTATGTTTTAGATTATAATAATTGTCAAAACAAAGTAAATCTAACACATTTCTCCCCTTACCTAGGCTGAAGGATATGTGATTGGCAGCTGTATTAAACACATTCCAATCGCAGGACGAGATATAACATATTTTATTCAGCAACTGCTAAGAGACCGAGAAGTAGGAATTCCTCCAGAACAATCCCTGGAAACTGCTAAGGCAGTAAAGGTAAACAGTGATGATAGAACTGTACTTGATTAAATATTAAAACCACATGTATAACATTAACATGAAAAGAGTTACTAAGTGAAGAACATTTTAAGAAGTCTTTTGTCAGCCAGTTGTGAATGATTTCTTTTAATTACTTTTATTTTCTCTGTATGGCTGGCAAGGAAATATATATATATATATATATATATCAACCCTTTTCATATTCTCTCCATATTTCACATTTGTGAGGACTAACACAGATGTTTTAACAAATAACTTTAACATTTTCACGACTATCTCTTTTAGAGTATTTCACTCTAGAATCCATTGGCCTCAATTTATTCACTGAATTCTTTATTTTGATCCTAATACTTTTCTATTATTAACATTACTTCGATGTAATTGATTCACTGAGATACAGTATAGGCACAGTGTTTGGCTCACGTGATGTGGAACAGAGGAAAGATGCGAAGGCTTTGTAATGTATTTTATAAATTTTCTAACCATGTGTTCTTTATTATATCAGTGTTTCATGTCTGCTATCAAAATATTTGTCATTGCTTTTCAAATTCATGCCAGCATAACTAAAAATCCCTGTAGGCCTATGACATGATTTGAATATATAAGAAGCAAAACTGCCCTTGCAAAATTAACTCCATTTATTTGCCTTTCTTTTATGAGTTTTCCTTTTTCAAGGTTAGGAATGAAGATGAAGTAACTCCCTACTAGATAGCTCAGAAATCACTAAATGGCTTCCAAAAGTTACTCCAACTTGATAACCTAAAAACTAAATATGTGAAAAATTAACATGAACACTACTGTTTTAACTTCTTCAGGAAATCTGTAACATTAAAATAAGTCAAAACAAACAAAAGAACGCACTAGGGATTTAGTTATTCCAAGGGAGACTGATGCTCAATCTGAATATCTTTTAAGGAATATCATTTCCATGCAATTCCCACTTCTAGGGTTTGGAGGAAAAAAGGTATTATTTAAGATAATAAAATTTTCCTCTTTTTTCTAGTATTCTTTTCTTTTAAAATGTCTTTTCATTATCAATAATAGTATTTGCACCTGTTTTAGATGGTCTATGATATGTAAAATTATGGGAGATATAGGAGTATTACCCAGGATTCTCCAGAGAGACAGAACCAGTAGGATATGAATACAGATATATGAGAGGGGATTTACAACGGGAATTAGCTCACATGATCGTGGAGGCTAAGTCATACAACAGGCCACCTGCAAACTGGAGATGCTCTGATGCTGGTTGGTGTGGTTCAGTCAAAGTCTGGAGGCCTCTGACCCAAGGAAGCTGATGGTGTAACCCTCAGCCTCAGGGTGAAGGCCTGGAAACCTAGGGAGCCACTGGTGCAAGTTTTGATGTCCAAGGGCAAGACAAAATGTGTCCTGGCTGTAGAAGAGAGAAAGAGGAAATTACCTTTCGTGTGCCTTTTATTTCTATCTGAGTCACCACCTGATTGGATGGTTTCTACCCCAACCAACCCCCACAGAGGGCCGATCTTCTCCATTCTGTCTACTAATTCCACCAGTCTCCATTCTGAAAATGGCTTCACAGATAAAAAGAAGTACTTTTACCACTTCTGCATGTATTCCTTAAATCCAGTCAGGTTGACACCTAAAATTAACCATAACAGTATGTTTTTCTTAAAAAAAAAGTGTGTGTGTATGTGTGTGTGTGTGTGTGTGTGTGTGTGTGTTTATCTGATGGGAGTCTATAAATTCCAAATAAGTTTTTTTTTTTTTTTTTTAAAGTTCTCCTGATACTCCTGCCTCAGCCTCCTGAGTGCTGGGATTATAGGCATATGCCACCATACCTGGTTCTTGAATTATATTTTGATGGAAACTTTTACTTAGGACATATAACCAAGAATGCAATAATTCTTTGCTCATTTACTTAGAATCAGTTTTCTTCCAGATAAACAGTAAAGGTCTGTATTAATTTGTGTGATTGTATCAATTTTTATTTTTTTCCTTTGTGTGTAATTTATGATTTTTCTCTTCTAGAACACAAAATTCATTATTTCTGAAGTAGTGGACCATGCTGAGCAACTTCAGTGAATGCTTTCAGGAAATTATATTAAAATACTAGAGTTGCTGGGTGTGATGGTAGACATCTGTAATCCTAGTGACTGGAGAGGTGGAGGCAGGAGTATTGCAAGTTTGATGCCAGAGACGGCTTATGTAACTTAGTGGAGACCCTGTCTCAAGATAAAAATAAAAAAATAGCCTAGGGGTACAGCTCAGTGGTAGAGCACTTACAAAGTACATGTGAGGCCCTGAATTTAGTCCCTGAATGTTGCCAGATAAAACAAGAACAGAAACTCTATAAAGATTGACTCTTTGGTCTTTCAAGTCTTAATTCTCTTTATACATGAAGTCAGAAATTATGTATAGGTAAACTTTGCATTTGATATCATAGAAAAAATTTCTTACACTGTAATGTTCTAGTTTTATTCACTGAACATTTTTTTAATTAGGTTCTCATTTACTGATAATACACCAATTCTGTTTTACTTTGTCTAAAACAAGAGAAAAAAATTACTTTTGTTTCTTTGCTTTTTTAAGGAGCGCTATAGTTATGTCTGCCCAGATTTAGTAAAAGAATTTAACAAGTATGACACAGATGGATCAAAGTGGATTAAACAGTATACTGGAATCAATGCTATCTCAAAGAAAGAATTTTCCATTGATGTTGGTTATGAGAGATTCTTGGGACCTGAAATTTTTTTTCATCCAGAGGTAAGCCTTTTTTTTTTTTTAAATGGAAATGGTTTCAAATATTCATAAGAAAGCTATAAGATATTCAGTGAGAATTATTCTCAGAAGTTTTCTGTAGTATATTAAAATATATAAGTCATTTTTCAGGAAAAAAATTGCTTCTCTTAAAGCAGGCTGAACTGCTAATATTTTTCAAACATTTGGAAAAATGAAACTTCTGTCTCATTAATATTTATGAATTATTTGGTTTACTAGAAGAGTATGAGGAGAGAGGATCCCTCATAATTTATAATCATTTACCAAGTATGGTGACGCATGCCTGTAATCTCAGCACTTGGGAGGCTGAGGTAGGAGGGTCAATACAAGTTTGAGGCCAGCCTGATCTACCAAGTGAGCTCCAGGCCAGCCTGAGTTACACAGTGAGATCCTATCTCAAAAAACCAAAACAACAACAACAACAACAACAACATTGAATCCAACTCATAATGACCTTGTGTACAACAGAATGAAACACTCCCCGACAATGTGCCGTGGCTGGGACGGTGTCAGTGCTTCTCTGCTATTCACAGGGTTTTCAATGGCTGATTGTTTTTGGGATTGTTTTGGGAGTAGGCTGCCAGGTCTGTCTCCCATATTATATTATATTAATATATATGATATATATATCATATATATAATATATATAATATATATTATATATAATATTAATATATTATATTATATATATTATATATAATATTATATAATATAATATATTATATTATATATAATATATTATACATATATTATATATATAATATATATAATATATATAATATTATATATTATATATATTATATATATTATATATTATATATATAATATTATATATTATATATATGTATATATATATATAATATATATATATATTTATATATATATATATGTGGGCTGGGATTTGGCTCAGTGGGTAGAGCGCTGCGCTGCAGTCTCTGAGGTCCCGAGTTCAATTCCCAGCACCGCAAAAATGGGAGAAGGACCTGGCAATCCACTCCCAAGGCAATCCCGAAATAGCCATTGAAAACCCTATGAGGGTCACTATGAGTCGGATACTGACTCGACGGCACCTAACAACAATATATATGTTTATAATCATGTAAAATGACCATTATACGATGAACCTTCATGTGATTGTCATAAAGTATGTCGTAGGAGATAGTTTTCTATCTCTATGTTGCTAAGGCAACATGAAGACTATTAAATTAATTAAATATATACCTTTTTATTAGTGATTTTTAATGTACAACATAGTGGGTCTCATGACATTGTTGTATATGTGTTTCATTGTATATTACTCATGTTCATCTCCCCATTCTCCTATAGTTTCCCCTCCCAAAGCCTCCATCCCCACCAATGGTCCCACTTCTACGTGCATGTCTTATTTGTCTGTCTGTCTGTCTGTCTGTCTGTCTGTCTGTCTATCTATCTATCTATCTATCTCTCAATTTTGCCTAACAGGCAACACGTGATATTTCCTTTCCTTTTTACCATTGCCCTTTCTTCTTGCCCTCTCCCCTTTTCTTTGGTCCATTATTATTCCCTACATAGTCCCCTTCTAGTTTCATGACCTGCATGTTTTTTTTTTGTTTGTTTGTTTTTGTTTGTTTGTTTGTTTTTGCGATACTGGTGGCTGAACCCAGGACCTCATGCTTGCATGCTCTGCAAGTGCTGGACCACTGAGCTGCACCCCCAGCCCAATTTTTTACTTTTTTGAGACAGGGTCTTGCTAAGTTATGCAGACTGCGTCTGGTCTCGAACTTGCAATTCTCCTGCCTCCGCCTCCTGAGCTGCTGGGATTACAGGCATGCGCCACCACGCCTGACTTTTTTTTTTTTTTTTTTGTAGTGCTGGGATTGAACCCAGGGCCTTACGCTCGCATGCTCTGTAAGTGCTGGACCACTGAGCTGCACCCTCAGCCAATTTTTTTCACTTTTTGAGACAGGGTCTTGCTAAATTACGTAGATTGCCTCTGGTCTTGAACTTGCGATCCTCCTGCCTCTGCCTCCCGAGCCGCTGGGATTACAGGCATGCGCCACCGCGCCCGGCTGTATGACCTGTATGTTTTAATATTGAATATACATTGAGGTTTAGCTTCCACATGCCAGAAAAAACATACAAGGTTTAACTTTCTGAGTCTGGCTTGTCGATTAAAATGATCTCTAGTTCTATCCATTTTCCAGAAAATGCCATAATTATATCTTTCTTTATGGCTGAGTAATAGTCCATGGTGTTTATGTACCACGCTTTCCTTATCCATTCAACTGACAATGGACATCTAGGTTGTTTCCATGTCATGGCTGTTGTGAATAACTCCACAATGAACACGCATGAGCAGGTGTCTCTGTGGTATATTGACTTACATTCCTTTAGCTATATACCTAGGAGTGGAATAGTCGGGTGGTATGGTAGTTCTACTTTCAGTTTTTTGAGAAACTTCCATACTGATTTCCATAGTTGCTGCACTAATCTGCGTTCCCGTCAGCAGTGTAGTAGTGTTCCTTTCTCCCTGCATCCTCCCCAGTATACCTTGCTCTTTGTTTTGTGGATGGTAATCATTCTGACTGGAGGGAGATGGTATCTCAGTGTTGTTTTGGTTTATACTTTTTCCTGATGGCTAAGAATGTTGAACATTTTTTCATATGATTGTTAGCCATTTGTATTTCTTCTTTTGAGAAGTGTTTGTTCCATTCTTTTGCTCATTTTTTAATTGGATAGTTTGTGTTTTGGTTTTTAATTTTTTGAGCTCTTTCTATGGTCTAGATAATAATCCTCTGATGTATAGGTGTCAAAGATTTTCTCCCATTCTATAGGCTGTCTCTTCATTCTGATACTGGGTTCTTTGTTGGGCAAAAGCTTTTAATTTCATGCAATCCTATTTGTCAATTTTTGCTATAGTTTCCTGCAGTGTAGGGGTTCTGTTCATAGAGTCCTTGCCTGTGCCCATGTCTTGAAGTGTTTTCCCTATGTTTTTCTCAAGCAGTTCCAGAGTGTCAGGTCTTAAATTAAGACACTTGATTGATTTTGAACTGATTTTTATACAAGGTAAGAGATGAAGGTCTAGTTTCAGTCTTCTACATGACGATAGCCAGTTCTGCCAGCTCCATTTGTTAAAGAGGCTGTCTTTTTTCCAATTTATATTTTTAACACTTTTGTCAAATATCAGGTGGCTGTGAGTACATGGGTTTATTTCTGGATCCTCTATTCTATTCCGTTGGTCTGCATATTTTTGTGCCAGTACTATGCAGTTTTTGTTATTGTGGCTTTGTAATACAATTTGAAACCAGGTAATGTGATGCCCACTGCATTGTTCTTTCTGCTTAGGATTGCCTTATAGTTTTGTGATCCTTTGTGCTTTAGGATTGTTTTCTCTGTTTCAGCAAAGAATGTCACTGGGATTTTTTGTTCTACACAGTGATTAATTTTTTTCTTTATTTATAAATGTTAGTGGCATTCTCCCATCCAAGTACTAACCAGGGCCAACCCTGCTTAGCCTCTGAGATCTGATAAGTTTGGAAGCCACAGTGCTATGCTATGGCTGCAGGTTGTATTCATATAGTTGCAGCATATATTTTGAGATTTTCCTTTCCCCCTTTTTGTCACTGGGATTTTGAAGGGGACTGTATTGAACCTGTAGATTGCTTTCAGCAATATTGCCATTTTCTTAATACCGATTCTTCCAATCCATAAACATGGGAGATCTTTACACCTTCTGGTGGTTCTTACATTTCTTTCTTTGGTGTTTTAAAGTTTCCATTATAGAGGTCTTTCACCTCGTTACTAGATTTATTTTCAGGTTTTTTTTTTGAAGCTATTGTTAATGGGATTGTTTTACTGTTTCTCCACCTGATCATTATTGGTATACAGAAACATTTTTGGTATACAGAAACATTTTGTAGATTGATTTTGTATCCTGCTACTTTGCTGTAAGTATTTATCAGCTCTAAGAGTTTTCTGGTGGAGTCTTTCAAGTCTTAAGTACAGGATCATATCATCAGCAAATAGGAATAATTTGACTTTTTTTCTTATTTAGATCCCTTTTATTTCTGTCTCTTGCCTTATTGCCGTGGCTAATAGTTTAGTTACTATATTGAATAGCAGTGGAGACAGTGGAGACTCTAGGCTTGTTACTGATTTTAGGAGGAAGGCTTTTAGTCTGTTTATTTTATTTGTTTCAGAGTAGGCATTTAATTTTTAATTTCCTATTGGTAATTTTTATTGTACAACTTAATGGGCCTCATTATGACATTTCTATACATGCATTTCATTGTACATTGCAGTTTTTTCCCACTTAGTATGATGTTGGCCACAGATTTTTCATATACTGCTTTTATTATATTAAGGTATGTTCCTTCAGTTCTTAGTTTCTTCCAGGCTTTCCTTATGAAAGGAACCTTGTTAAAGGCCTTTTCTGCATCTTTTGATCGAATCATGTGATTTCTGTTTCTGAGTCTATGTATATGCTGTATTACATTTATTATGTATATTGAGCCAGCCTTGCATCCCTGGAACAAAACCAACGTATGTGTGTGATCTTTTTAATGTGTTGTTGAAGTCGATTTTATTAAGGATTTTTGTGTCTGAGTTCATCAGGGAAATTGGTCTGTATTTGTCCTTTTTTGATGTGTCTTTATCTGGTTTTGGTGTTGGGGTAATATTGGCTTCATAAAATGAGTGTGGTAGTATTCCTTCCACTTGTATTTTGTGGAATAGTTTGAGGAGCATTAGTGTTAATTCTTCTTTAAAGGTCTTGTAGAATTCAGCTGTGACTCTGTCTGGTCCTAGACTTTTCTTTGTTGGAAGACTGTATTACTGCTTTGATCTCACTACTTGTTATAAGTCTAAGTTATTTGTATCCTCTTGATTTAATTTTGGCAGTTCATAACATATCCAGGAGTTTATTCATCTCATCTAAGTTTTCCAATGTTTTGGAATATAACTTTTCAAAGTATTCTCTAATGATTCTCTGGATTTTGTTCGTGTCTGTTGTAGTAAATGTTCCCTTTTTGTCTCTAATTTTATTGACTTTTTTTCTTTGTTTTGGTTATTTTGGTGAAGTGTTTTCACTTTGGTTTATCTGTTCGAAGAACCAGCTCTTTGTTTCACTAATTCTTTTTATTGACTTTTAGTCTCCACTTCATTAATTTCTTTTCTAATCTTTATAACTTCTTTCCATCTGTTGGTTTTGGGTTTCATTTGTTCCTGTTTTTCTAACAGCTTGGGGTGTATCATTAAGTTGTTTGTTGGAGCCCACCCTAATTTTTAAATGTAGGCACTCATAAACTTCCCTGTTAGAACTACCTTTGTTATATGCTGAATGTTCTTTTAGTTTGTGCTTTCATTTTCATTTGACTCTAAGAATTTTTTTTCCCTCTCTGATTTATTCCAGTGTCCATTGATTAAGAGTGTATTGCTCTGTTTCCAGGTATTTATTTGTATAGTTTCTGTAGTTTCTCTTACTGTTCATTTCCAGTTTTATTCCATTATGATCTGAGAAAGTACATGAGATTATTTCATTTTTCTATATTTGTTAAGACTTGATTTATGGGCTAAAATGTGATCTAATTCAGAGGAAGTTCCATGGGTTGCCGAGAAGAATGTGTGTTCTGTTGCTTCTGGGTGAAATATTCCACATGTGTATTAAGTCCAGTTGGTCTCTTGTGGTGTTTAATTCTGAAGTTTATTTTGTTAATTTTTTTTTCTGAGTGTTCTGTCTGTTCATGAAAGTGGGGTATTGAAGTCACCAATTATTATTGTATTTATATTGTATTGTATTTGAACCCTTTTCATCTAGTAGTTTTTAAAATGAAGTTGGGGGCACTGATGTTTGGTGCATAAATTTGTTAAGTGTTATATCTTCTTGACCAATTGCTCCCTTTATTAATATGTAATGGCTTTCTTTATCTCTTTGGACTAGTTTTAACTTGAAGTCTTCTTTCTCTGATATAAGGATGGCTACTCGTTTATTTGGCTTCCATTTGCTTGGTATATCAATTTCCATCTTTTCACTTTTAATCTGGGTGTGTCTTTGTCAGTAAGATTTTCTTGCGAAGAGGAGACTATTGAATCTTGTTTTTTTTTTCCAGTTTGCTAATTTGTACCTTTTAATTGCAGAATTAAGACCATTTAGAGTTAGGGTTATTGAAAGGGGTTTGCTGGTTCTTACAGTTGTTTTTCATACTTTTTTGGATATGCTCTTCATTCTTTTCTTTCTTCCTTATTTATATTTGGGGTTTGGTGGTTTTTTGTTTTAGACATGATCTATTTTTCCCTAGTTCCCTTTAAGTTGTCTGTTCCTCTCATGTTAATTCTTTCCTATAATCTCATGGTGGAGGCTATTTTTCTTCCTCCTTAGTAGGTAGAATTCCTTTAAGTATCTTCTGCAGTGCTGGCTTGGTAATCATGTATTGCTATAGTGTGTCCTTCTCTTGGAATGTCTTTGTTCTCTATTTATAGGATAGTTTTGCTGGTCAAGTTATTCTTGGTTGGCAGTTTTTGCTTTCAGGACTTGAAATATATCAGACCAAGCTTTCCTTGCTTTTAGGATTTGTATTTAAAAGTGATACTATTGTGATAGGTTTGCCTTTGTAGGTGAGCTGATGATTTTCTTTTGCAACTCTTAAAACTGATTCTTTACTTTTGTAGTTTTAACATTCTCACTATAATGTGCTGTGAGGAGGATTTGTTTTAGTCCATTCTGTTTGGAGTTCTGGATGCCTATGTAGTTTGACTATTTCTTCCCCTAGGTTTGGGAAGTTTTCAGGTATTATTTCATTGAATAGCTTCTCTTTGCTTCTAGACCCAGTTTTATCTCCTTTTTATATATCCTGTTTACTTACATTATATCTCTTGATTTTATCAAATGGGTTCTGAAAGTTTTGTTCAATCCTTTCTTTTTTTTCCTCTTTTTTAGTATCTGAAGACATAAGCTCTTCAACCTTGTCTTCATTCCCAGATATTCTGTCTTCTCCAGCACCAATCTGTTTGAGTTACTTTTGCCTGTCATTTTTATTTGATTAACTGGTCTTCAGTTCTAACATTTTTATTTTTTTTCAAGATCTCAATTTCTTGTTGAGTTTTTCTTTTAAGCTGGGTACTTTTGTGTTAGGTATCCCCATTGCTTTCATCTCCATAGTTGTGTTTTCTTTGAGGTCATCATTTTTATAAGGAGACTTTTAAATTGCTTGTCTGCCGTTTCAGACAGTTTGATATCCTTGACTTCAGTTATTGAAAGGCTGTGGTCATTAGGGGATTCTCTTTGTCTTGTTTTTCATATTATGTTTCTGGGCATTTCTTAATGTGGCTATATCTTCCTTAATTATTTGGAAGTATTATTGGTGAAAAGCCTTCTTTTGAGATCTTGATCTCTGGGTTTGCTCAGAGCAGACAGATCAATCTGATACTCTAATAAGAATTTTGGCCAGTGTCACATTAAATCTAATTAGGGATCAGGTATTATTTATAAGAGTTGACTATAGGAAGGAGTTGATAGTGATAGTGTTAAATAAGTTTAGGGGATGTTGATACTAATTCTAGAAAGAAATATTGATTGTAGATGGATGGAAGACAGGAGGAGAGGTGGGGGGGGGACACAGATAGCAGGGTTAGATAGGAATTAGCAGGAGGAATGGGAAGGTAGGAGAGTGTTAGATAGTTTAGAAGAAGAGAGCATACAAAAATTAATCTGTGTAGGGTATAAATGATATATTTAAGCTTATATATAAATTATAGTAAGTACGATTTATGGAAGCTTTCAGGTTCTCCTTTCTCTCTTTTCCTCCCTCTCTCTCTTTGTACCAATAGGTTTGGAGGGTATTGAAGATTTTGCTGTGATTTAACTAAGGATGAACTGAAGAATGAAAATAGTTAGGACTTTGTTGAGTGAAAAAGATTGAAGCAAATAGTTTGAAAGGAGGTGGAGAAAGAAAAGAATTACACAAACATACACTATCCAAGATACATAGCCATATAAACTAAAGCCATCAAATACCAGGTCAGAGTGACTCCATCAACCAAAACATAAAAAAAAAAAAAAAATAAATAAATAATAAAGGAAAGAAAGAAAAAAGAAACAACAGAATACTCCTCTTCTCCCTTCTCTTCCTCCTCCTACTAAAAATAATAAAAGAAAATAAGAGCATAATTAGCATACTGCAGGCTTTACCACAGTCACTTCTACATCTTTCAGCTGGAATATTCATCAGCTAGGCTTAGTCTTACAAACTGCAAGTAGGGGACCTTCCCTTTGCCAGACACAAATACTCCCTTGTCTGTTTCCTTAGGGCTATTCTTGGGGCCACAGGTGCCAGAAAAATCCAGTTGACAAACAAGTATGGGTAGCTAGTTTTTTGTTTTATTTTATTTTTTTATTTTTGCCCTTTCACTGGTAGCCCAAGATCATGCATTATTTGCCTCCTAGAAGATGGCACTAGTAGCACAGAGATTGGGTGAGTTGCCAGGGTACTAGCAGCTAGTGTCGTTTATGGGTGGCTGCCCTGAAGTCCACCATTCTAGTGGAGATGACAGAAGCAAAGTTTGCTCTCAGTGGGTGTTCCCTTGCCAGCATCTACCCCTACTTGTGCTGGTGTGGTACCATTCATAGGTATCTCCAGAGTGGCTTCACACATCCCTGGCACGTGTGACTGAAGTCCGAGGTGCTGTGATCTAGCCTGCGACCTGATTCCTTTTCCTTTATGGTGTACTTATATCATGTGTACAATGTTCCAGCTCCTCTGAGTGCATTCAGGTCGGTAGACAGTCTGCTGAGGATTTTCTGCTTTCTTTTGGTTCCTGCAGAGTCCCTTCCATTCCTTATTGTTGCCAGCACTCTCCCAGGTTGTGGGGTGGGGGTGGGTACTTCCTCTGGTATAGCATTCAGGTACAGCTGGTTTTGCTCATGTCTTCATGCTAAGTGATTTCCCTGCTTTTCTTGGCTGTGGTGAAACAATCTGCTTTCCTGTGGTTACTGCAGCTCTCTTGGATTTCTCTGTTCAGAATAGAATCTATTACATCTTGATCCTAACTCTGTTTTTCTTGGTCAAAGCATGTTTGCTTTCAGTCTGCCATCTTAACTAGAACTCTGAAATGTGTGCTTTTAATAGTAAAAATTATGGTAATTTAGCATCAGAGATTTAATGTAATATATTACCAACATTAAATGCCTCCTGTACTTAGCATTAGGAACAGTTTTTTTTTTTTTTAAACTATTATTTATTTACTTGTTGGGTGCTGAGGAGTTGAGTCTGACTTACGGTAACCCTATGTACAACAGAACAAAACACTCCTCGACACTGAGTCATGCCTGGCACTATGTCAGTGCTTCTCTGCTGTTCATATGGTTTTCAATGGCTGATTGTTTTAGGAGTGAGCTGCCAGGTCCTTCTCCCATTTTTTTGCAGTACTGGGGATCAAACCTAGGCCTTAGAGTGCAGAGTAGCACTCTACTGACTGAGCTAAACCCCAGCCTGTTCATTCACTTAGAAAATATTGTTGTTGTTGTTAGGGGCCAGCAAGTTGGTATCCAACTCATAGTGACCCTATGTACCATAGGCGAAACACTATTGTTGTGCTTCTCTGCTATTTATAGTGTTTTCAATGCCAGATTGTTTTTTGAGAGTGGGTTGCCAGGTCTTTCTATCAAGCCTATAGCACCTGGTATTCCCAGGAGTTCTCCCATCCAAGTACTAGCCAGGCCTGATTCTGCTTACCTTCTGAGATCTGGTGGGATTGAACTCCAAAAAGTGGTACAGCTGCAGGCAGGAGGCATATAGTTAACCATAAAATCTTTTTTCGTCCTGTACTTTGTTTCCAATAGAGTCATTGTAAGTTACTTAGTTTTAAAACCGTTATCATTAATTCACCCCAAACTCTACTAGTTTAATAAACCTCAGGATATTCAGATGCTTAGGACTTTTTCATGAATTTAAGTTTGTGGAGTGTGATATGTCCAAATCTGAACCCACCTCCTTCATTTGATATATTGTTGTTGTTAGGTTCCGTTGAGTCCTGTCCGACTCAGCAACCCTTATAGGGTTTTCAATGGGTGATTGTTTTGGGATTGCCTCGGGAGTGGATTGCCACTTCCTTCTCCCATTTTTGTGGTGCTGGAAATTGAACCTGGGACCTCAGAGACTGCAGAGCAGTGCTCTACCATCTGAGCTAATTCCCAGCACTCCATTTGGTATAGAGTTCCCATATTCCTTCACTATTGTTTTAGAGGTCTCCTTTACCTCGTGCTTATTAGATACCTTTTTCCTATATCCTATGTCTTTTCATTCTTACTGTCAACTTTTTTCAGGTGGACATCTTTCGTGAATAGGGTTCCTGATAAGGTACACGGGAAATGAAAATTTTTAAGACATGTTAAGTATCTTGGAACACTTTGTCTTCATACTTGTTTGATAGCTCGGGTATAGAATTCTAGATTGGAAATCATTTTCCTTCAGCATTTTGAAGCCATTACTTGATTGCTTTTTATTACAATTTGAAGTTAAAAAAATTTCTGATTTCTATGTATAGGATCTGTTTTTTTTCCTTTGCAGAGCTGGTAGGATTTTTGTCCCCTAACATTCTTATGTACTATTTTCTTTGACTTTTTGTTCTATTCTCTAGATGAGTTCTTCAACCTTACCTACTGAGCCTTCTGTTGATTTTGTTTTTCAAGAGCTTCCCCAACCTCTACATTTGAATATTCCTTTTTATGCAATTCTGTACCTGTTGCATGGTAGCATATCTTCTGATTCTCTAAGGATATTAATCAGAGATATTTTTGAACTTTTCTTTTTGCATAACCTCTTTTAAGTTACTTCTTTTTTGTTTGAATTCCTGTATATTCTTTTTGGTAGAGACTTTTGTGTGATACTCATTTAAAAAGGGGACAATAAAGCCAGGTACAGTGACAGATGCCTGTAATTTCAACAACTTGAGAGACTGAGGCAGGAGGATCATGAGTTCAAGACCAGAGGCAACTTGCCCAACTTAGTGAGACCTTGTCTCAAAAGAAAAAAATAAAAACTAGGCAGGAGGTGCAGTCTAGTGGTAGAGCATTTGCAAAGTATGTGTGAGGCCCTGGGTTCAGCTCCCAAGTAATACCCAAGAAAGGAGGGAGCACTCAGGACCTGATTGGCAATCTGAGCTTTGTGCTTGGGGCTTTTTGACTATAGCCTTTTCCTTAGGAGAATACCCTGTGTGGCTTAAGTCTTTGCCTGGTAGTTTGGTAACCACATGGGAATAGAGGAGCTGTGGGTGTGTTTCAGCAGCAGGCTGCACATCATCACTTAATATATGCCCCCCTTCCATACTTTTAGCTATGTAAAGTGATAAATTCTCTTTTCTTCCCTTTAGAGAATAGTTTATCTAATTTTTTTCCATGGAGGCGGAGGAGGCATTTGATAGGCTTGTTGGGAAAGGAACTAGAGTTTTAACAGGCTGTCAGAGAGACTTAACAATCAGTTTTTGTCCCTACCTGCCTTCTACCTCAATATATTAGCTACCAGGTACAGCTAGTTCTTTGAAATATTTTGGAGAATCTGCTTCCCAGTTTCTAGTTTATCAAATTTTTTTGCTATATATTTTTTCTGTCTTTTTTAACATGTTTTAGATTTTGTCTTTAAAAAAAGAATTTTTTTTTTAACTAGTGCTTTTAGTAGTGTTTTGGGAGAGAAAATTAGATATGTATGTTTATTTCACCATGCTTTCCAAGAATAGACTTATTTTTGTATTGTCTGAACTGTGTCACTTCCCAAGTAAATTTTAAGATTGCTTTTCCTGATTTTAGATACTTCAATAATCAAGTTCTCTGTCATTTGAAAGCTTCATTTTTTTTTTTTTTTTTAATTTGGGCTATATGAAAGTATTGGTAATTGAACTGTCTAGGATTTGAACACTGAAAATAAAATGTATGAAAGAGTAAGAAAAATTTATTTTTCAGTTGCGAAGTTCATCATAAATACTAGGAAGAAATGCTTTAGAGAGGAGTGTGTTTGTTACTTGGATTTTTTTTTTTTGGGGGGGGTGGGCAATACTAAGGGACTGAACCCAGAGTTCATGCATATTTTTCAAGCATTCTACCACTGAGCTGCACCCTGAGCCCATTTTTTATTTCTTAAATTAAAATAGCATCTTGCTAGGTTCCATAGGCTGCTTCTGGCCTTGAACCTGTGATCCTCCTGCTTCCATCCCCTGAGTTGCTGTTGATTATAGGCAAGTGTCACCGTGCGAGGCTTGAAATTTTGTTTTTAAGGAAATAAATTATTAAAGCCATTCCAAGTTTTAAACTTGTGAAATAAATTTCCAGGTATAGGAAAGATTGGGCTACTATGCTTATTTGAGTGTGCCTTGTAGTTCTGAGGGCTGGGATTTAGCTTAGTTGGTAGAGTGCTGCTCTGTAGTCTCTGAGATCCTGAGGTCGGTTCCCAGCACTGCAAAAATGGGAGGATGTGGCAATCCCAAAACAATCAGCCATTGAAAGTACTGTGAGGGTCATTATGAGTCAGAAACGACTCCACAGCACCTAACAACAACAATAATAAGTACTGATATATATATTAGAAGCAGGAAAAGGCTTGGTGTGTGTTTCTGTTTTGTTTTTAGTGATGGAAGTGAAATCTAGGGCTTCATAAATGATAGGCAAGCACTGTACCACTCAACCCCTAGCCCAAGATACTCCTATAATATCCTCTTCTAGTGTTCTCAATAGCAATATTTTAAGACCTAATTGTAAGGGAGCAGTTAGAGGTAGGACTGACTCCTTGGATAAAAGTGGAAGAAAGGCCTAAAATTTTTTTTTTATGGATCCTAGATTGAGTTTATTAAAGCACTGAGTAACTTCTAATGATTTATTATTAATTGATTTATTATTAATTCCTTTTCCCCTTCTTCATTTCCTTATAAAATATTCATAGCTTAGTGGTTTATTGCATATTATCATCCTGATTCTCACTTGGGGTTCTGTAGTACAATAGCCCCTGGACTTTTTCCAAATATATGCTCAAGTCAGACATCATTTCTTTCTATGTGAGAATTTCTGTGGGTGGATCTAGGGTATGTGAATATTTAAAGGTTCTGTGAAGTTTGCTTTTGTGCACTTCTGACTAAAAACCACTGTAAAAAGGACACAGGGGTATAGCAGAAGAATGAATGGCCTTATTCTTGCCTTCCCTTGCTTATTGTATCACAAATAAACTATATTAAAAGTAGAGAAGGGATTATGAAGAGGTTAAATGTGCGCGCGCGTGCGTGCATGCGTGCGTGCGTGTGCGTGTGTGTGTGTGTGTGTGTGTGTGTGTTACTGTCTTGGTAAATGCTGAAGAGTGTGGTTAAAGACAATATAGAGCTTTGCAAGTTCTGCACTAACAAATTGATAATACTTGTAAGATGACTACAACAGAAAACAATGTCATTGTTACTATTCTAGGGATTTGGGGGAATTAAGTATCGTTTTTATGGCTAGAGCAAGCACCAGGCTCTCAGATTAAAATATCACTACAAAATCATTAAAGCATAATATTTTGAGAACTAAAGACTCTTTAGAGATTTCATAGTCTAAAGCCAAGAACTATTATTTAATACCACAAATGTAATCATGGGAAATAAAATTTCAGGTTTTTGATTTTGCTGTTCTTCCATATGATCAATAAGCCATTTTTCTCCCTGCCTACAAGCTTGTCTTTAAATGAAATACATAGGTAGCTGAGTTGAGCTATGTTCTCCCATTTCCTTCCTTAAATTTTGAAATTGGCATGTATCACACGTGTACTTACTTACTGTGTAATGTGTACAACTTACTGTGTAATACAAATATATGTACTTTATCACCACAAATAAACACATGCTACTATTTTCTACTCTCAAAGCAATCCCAAAACAACCATTGTAAATCATGTGAGGGTTGCTATGAATTGTACTCACCTTGACAGTACCTAACAAGAACAAACTGTTTTCATATTTATCTATTGAGATTTTTTTTTTAAAGGAAGAAGACGTTGCAGAAAGTATGTTCTCCGGGCTCTTTTCTCTGCTTCTTTTTCATCTATTCTCTTTTTCGTCTCCTGAAGAAGAAAACAAATCACTGTAATGAATTTGAAGTTTATATAGTTGATGTACATCTATACAAAGAATATATGTATTTTTAAAAATTCATATATATGGAATCATTCAAGACAAAGGGTCACACTGTTCAACCTCAGCTGGGAATGTGTCTATCTGTAGAGTAAAACTCTTGCTGCTCTACATAAGCACATTTGCACAAAATGATTGCAGAAATGCTTCACCCTAACTAATTTTGGGATTACAAATAAATTTTAGCCCCTAGATCAGTTTGCAAATATGGAGTCATATTAAATAATGAGGATAGAATGTGTGGTGTTTTATCTATTTTGTACCCTATTAATGGACTCACTTTATGTATGTATGTATGTATGTGTGTATGTATTTATTTATTCATTGTAGTACTATATGGTTAATTGGGCTGGGATTTATCTCAGTGGGTAGAGCGCTGCACTGCAGTCTCTGAGGTGCCGAGTTCAATTCCCAGCACCGCAAAAATGGGAGAAGGGCCTGGCAATCCACTCCCAAGGCAATCCCAAAACAGTCAGCCATTGAAAACCCTATGAGGGTCTCTATGAGTTGGATACCGACTCGATGGCACCTAACAACAACAACATATGGTTAAACCCATAGTCTTGTGCATGGTAGGCAAGTGCTCTTCCACTGAACTGCATCCCAACCCTTTTTTAAAATTTTTTAATTTTTTTAAACTTTGAGACACAGGGTCTTGCTAAATTAGCAGGCTGCCTCTGGCCTTAAACTCATGATCCTCCTGCCTCAGTACCCCATTGCTGAGATGACAGGCATGTACTACAGCATGCCACTAGTTTTACTTTTATAAGCAAGTCTACACTGCATCTGTTTTTTCTTTTTTTTCTTTTCCTGTAATATTAGGGGTTGAACCCAGGGTGTTTCACATGCTGGGCAAGTGCTCTATCACTGATCTGTGCTCCCAGGCCCTTTTTAAAAATTTTTTATTTTGAGATAGGTTCTCCCTCAGTTGCACATGCTGCCTCTATCTGGCCTCAAATGCATGGTCCTCCTCGCTCAGTCTCCCAAGTAGCTAGGATTACATGCATGAGCCATGGTCCCTGGCTTGAAACTGTTTTTTATGTAAAGTACACATGTGGGAATATCTTCAGGGATTTTTGAAAGAGGTGCAGTTAGTAGTATTATTAGCCATTGGAAAATTGTTTTCCAAAATGGTCCCTTGATTTATTTTCTCTTAGCAATATACAAGAGTTCATGTTTACTCAGATTTTTGCGATCTCATATACGTGGCTGTCCATATTTGTTATTCTTGTGGTTGCAAATTGATATGTAGCATCATTATATTTGAATTTGTGAAATCTGTTTTTAGCAGCTTTAATTTGAGTCTCTTAGAGGCCAAAATTTATACTTTCTAAAAGTCTTTTTGCCTTTTTTTTTTTTTTTTTTTGGTATTGGGGGTTGAACCTAGGGCCTTGCACTTGCATTCTCTGCAAGTGCTGGACCACTGAGCTGCACCCCCAGCCCATTTTTTTTTTAAATTTTTTGAGACAGGGTCTCACTAAGTTACGCAGACTGCCTCTGGTCTCCAAGTTGCGATCCTCCTGCCTCCACCTCCCGAGCCGCTGGGATTACAGGCGTGCGCCAGTCTTTTTGCTTTTGAACTGGAAACTTTCCTAACTATTGTTGGGGTATTTAAGTCAGTAGTAATCATCTCTCTCATATCCAAATTTCCTTTTTTTCAGTTTGCTAATCCTGATTTTACACAACCTATCTCAGAAGTTGTAGATGAAGTAATTCAGAATTGTCCTATTGATGTCAGACGTCCACTCTACAAGGTCAGTATTATAGTAAAAATTATTATTCAAGGTCATATTTTAAAAAACTTTTCTGTCCATTTTTGAATATTAGGTTAACCACATCTCTTAAGGGTATAGTTGAATTTTCGTAGTGTTACCTTTAGATTTTTCTTTTACATAAAGGTCATATTTATTTATTTTATTTATTTTTTTCTCCACTAATATAGAATATTGTCCTCTCTGGAGGTTCAACCATGTTCAGGGACTTTGGACGTCGCTTGCAAAGAGATTTGAAACGAACTGTAGATGCCAGGCTGAAACTAAGTGAGGAATTGAGTGGCGGTAGATTGAAGGTTGGTTTTCTCAGTTATTGCTGGGAAGGTTGAAGGTGACTTGATTATTTCAGTGGGGATGGGAAATATTTGCCAACTTTTGCCCTGAGGAAAACAAGAGGAAGTTATCAGATATTTTAATAAAAAACAGTTATAGATTCATGTCCATGACATTCTGGGGTCATTTGATTATTTTGAAATATGTGTGCATTTTTGGAAAATATTCTTGGTGATAGTTGTCAGAAAGCTTTTTAAAAAGTATATCTCACAGATAATTTATTTAGGGGATTTATTTGTATACTCCAGCAATAAAATTCCTTGTGCATCTATATACTTTTAAATACCATTACAGCAGGAAAACAAAGCAGGATTGAGAAGAATCCTGGTTTGAGTGATCAACCTTGCTTTCACAAACTGACTCCAAATCCTACATAGGCTCATAGTATGCAAACAAATGGGTGGTTCTCCAAAATTACCTGTCTGTTACATGTTTTGGAACTTTGAGTTAGATTTCTGAAAATGAAAAGTTTTAATTCTCAGATGTTTGTTTTCTGTGTTTATGAGAAATTTTCAGTGAATTTTTTTGGCCTTCTTGTTAAATATTAAAGTGAAACATTGATTCAGAGGATAAGTTGCTAAATAAAACATATTTCATTCTACTTAGGAGATTACCAAGAATGAAGGCTGTTTCTGAGAGTACCATAATCATTAAAAATTACTTAAAATATAATACTTTAGGGTTTAATGTTCTTTGAAAAATTGCATGACAGCTGACTGATTGTAGCACCTAAGCTTTAGATTATCTTAAACCTGTCCTTTGAGTGCAATACATGTTTTGGGCTCTTTCACATAATAGCATGACTACAGTTCAGGCAGTCTGCCCATGTAATAGATTTTTAAGATGTTTTTTTACTCTCCCTTCTCAACCTACCAGCCAACCAGCTAGCCAGTCTATTAGTCTGTCTACCCACTCACAAACCCACATATCTATGCATCTCCCTGTAAAAAAAGGTTGATTTGAGTTTTACAGGGATAATTTTAAATTCTCTGTATTGGTAATCATGTGAATCATAGTGATTATGTGAACAGTCTAGTGGCAAATTTTACCAGTTGTTTTACTGTCCTTGTAGGGAAAGGAAAAGAAAATAATTTTTTTTCCTGGTCCAGTATCCAATCAAGGATCACATATTCCATTTATTTTTGTGGCCCTTCAATATGCAGTACTCAGTGTTTATTTTCTTTCATGATCATAATATTTTTTAAGAGTACAAGCCATTTATTTTTATGTAATGTTCTTCAGTTTGGGTTTGATCTTTTTCCCATGATGAGGTTCAGTTTATACACTTTGACAATAATACCACAAAGTGTTATCGTATCAATTTGAGTGCATTGTATTATTGAACGCATGATTTGTCCCACATACTAACTTTGCTCATGTGATTAAAGTTCTTTTTGCCAGGTTTATCCACTATAAAGTTATTTTTCCTTTATGTTTGATAAAAATCTTATGGGGAGACACTTCCAGAGTATTATTTTATATGTAACTACCCTGTTTATAATCAGACTTTCAACCAGTGGTTTTAACATCTATTGCTAGTTCCTAAAATAGTTATTACTGAGATGGTTGCCAAATGCTTTGCAAATTCCATTATTTCTCCTGTTTTCTGCCCTGTACCCTCACCCTGCAGGGATGGAACCCAGGTCCTTGCACATAGTTTGTAAGTGCTCTACCACTGTGCTGCACCCCTAGCCCAGTTTTTTATTTTTAATTTTTATTTTTAGTCAGAGTCTTTCTAAGTCACACAAGATACCTCTGGCCTTGAACTCACAATCCTGCTTCTGCCTCAGGACTCCCTAAGATTGTAGGTGTCACACTTGGCTCATTTCTTCTGGCTTTTTTTAAGTCTCATTTTACTGTAAGGAAGAACACTCGCTCCCCTTGAACTGGTTTCTCATTTTATGGCTATATCATTAATATCATTAATTTTGATGCTCAAATTTTATCTGTTTTAGCCAGAGATTACCATTCACGTGGCTTTTAGGTTTTTTTGCTGCAGCCTTGCTAATCTTTGCGTATTTGCAAGATGTTTCAGGCTGATCTTACACTTTGTGTTTTCTGACTCTGAAATCAAGCACCAACCCTTTTTTCTAATCCTCCCAAGACACCCTTGTTTAAGTGGAGAATGTTATTCAGAAACCAAGTTTTGAATACCAGGTATGCTCATTGCTCCTGAGGTATGACATTGGCCTTTTCAGTGGTCAGAGCTATGGAGAGAGAGAGAGAGAGAGGGGGGGGGGGGGACCATACGTCCATCCGTGTGTCCTTGAGCTCCAGAAAACCAGTGTTCATAATAGATTTCCATGACTATAAGACCTATCCCTGATAATGAGAAACCTGTCTCCTATTACCTGAATACATTTGTGTGTTTGCTCACATAAGGAATATGTATATTATAGCTTCAGAGTGGCTAATCTATACCACTTTGAAACATGGATCCACTGAAGAGAGTTTAGTAGTTGCTCAGTTCTTATCCTCAGCTTGAGGGTATAGAATCAAAAATATTATATTCATCAGTTACTTGGGTCCTCTTTTTCTTGACTTCATTGTGTTTATTTTTTTTTTTTAAATACGATTTGTTGCTTTTGTACTTTGTTTTACCTCAGCATATCTCCTTGGTTTAAAGTTGTATTTATGTATTTAACTTTATTTTTAAGTTTTTCTTTTTAGTTTTTTTTTTCTTTTTCTTTTTCTTTTTTCTGGTACTTGGGGGTTGAATCCAGAGCCTTGCACTTACTTCGTAAGTATTCTACCACTGGGATGTACCCCCAGCCCATTTTTAAAATTTTTTTATCTAGAGACATGGTCTCACTAAGTTATCTAGGCTGTCTCTGGCCTCAAACTCTCAATCTTCCTGCCTCACTTAGCTTCCCAAATTGCTGGGATTACAGGTGTGTGCCACCATGCTCAGCTGAAATTTATTTTTAAGTGACACATAATTGTACATATTTATGGGGTATAGTGTAATAATTTGATTCATGTACACAATATATAAGATCAAATCAGAGTAACTAAATTTTTTTATCTATTAACACATTTATTCTTTTTTGTTTGAAGGCACCGAGCTTTTCTCTTCTAGTACTTATAAAATATGTAATATATTATAAAGAACCTATTTAAAATACACATTACTATTACTTCCTCTTTATCCATCTGTCCTGTTTTCGTCCATCTTTCCCATTGTCCCCAACACTCCTCTCTAAATAACCAAACTTAGTTATTTCTTCTTTTTGAGAGCTCACTTGAATTTAGTATAAATATTAATTTGTATATGCATATTTAAGGTTAAATGTTACAGAAATTATTTGAATTTATTTTTGAAATGATCTTACTGTGTTGTTTTTTAGCCCAAACCTATTGATGTACAAGTTATTACACACCACATGCAGCGATATGCAGTTTGGTTTGGAGGATCCATGCTGGCTTCCACAGTGAGTATGATGAAACTTACTTGTAAATTTTTAATTATTTTTTTAGATAAAATACAAAGGTACTTAAAAAGAAAGCAAATTCTTTTAAATTTTATCTAAATAAAGCATCAAAGACTTTAAAAATTGTATACATGTGCATAGTATTTTTAAAACTGGAAGTCATTTCAATTTAGTGCTCTTTTATTTAGCTTGCTAGACATTAATTAAACTTGTGTTTACTAACTCTACTTTTGTCATATACTGGCAACCTGTTTAATATGTAGAGACTAGATATTATAAACTTAAGACTCATTCATTCAATATATAGAGTATATATAATACAGGAAAGTTAAATAACATGCACATACCATAGAGGATAATGGATAAGCTGACATTTTTTAGCACAACACTTTCTGCAGTTTCTTCCCTTCCACCTTTCTCAACCCAGTGACATTACACACTGGTCACAGAGGTGGTCGAACAATTGCATTTCCAATCAGAGTATTTCCCAACAGTTTTAAAAAGCTATTTACACAAAATATCATTTAACTGCTTCTACTTTCAAATACCTTAAGCACTTCTAAATATTTAGACAGACTAAATATTTTATACAAGAACTTGTCTGCTATGGCACAGTACTAGCAAATAAAATTGCACATGTAGCAATGGCTGTGTCTTCAGGTTTCTCGTAAATATGACCATTTTGGCCTTGATTCATTTCCTCTTCACTTTTTTCTGTTTGCCTTCTGGCATACATTATATTTAGAGATAGTTGAACACATTCCTACCCAAAAGTTACTTAATGTACTATTGTTTGTTTTAGAGTGAACACTTTATACTGTATTTTAATGTTTATCTGTAGAGAAAATTGTTTTAAACTTGCAATACAGTCACCAAGTCACTGTTTTTTCTTTGCAAATATGTAAAAACATGAATGTAAATGCTATATTTTATTGCATAGGAAGTATAATGTACTACACTGGATAAAGAGAATTGTTTAAGTATATTGTCCCTAAATCAAAACATCCTTAAGTCTCCTTTAAAAGCTGTTCTCATATCAGATAGCCTTGTAAATGTTGGTGCTTTGTCCTGGTAGTGCATGGAATATTAAAATGAGGGTGCTTTTGTTTGACTTATTAAATAATTATACAAGTTTAGATTTAAAAGCACCTACATTAGGAGATAAAAGTTATTTTCTTCCTTAACAGCTATATTCAATTTTGCCAGAATCTAGTTGAATTTATAACCTTACCTTTTCAAAAAGTGGTAACAGAGTATATAATAGTTACAAAATGATCTAGAAAAATGTATAGTATGACTATGAGTAGTTTATTTGTCGCTTAGTCTCATGCTCCTTTGTTAGATTATTGGTTCAACGTACAATGTAGGAAAGCTTTGGTAGAATACAATGGACATTGTGGATCAACCTTCAGAATTTCAAAATCCTACAAGGGGCAGGCGTTAGAGAGGAGGATGGTGGGGGACATGAGTTAAATGTCCCTTTTCAGTTCTGATACAGATTTATAGCTGTTTTTAAGTCATGTTTTCTAGAAATTTCTAAGTTCAAGTACTATGTATGGACTAAATCGATTTAACATCTATTAAAAACATCTCTTTTAAGGAATATTGCAAGATGGTAGGTTTTTGATCTTTATGAGACAATGTATTTTTGTTTTCAGCCTGAGTTCTACCAAGTATGCCACACCAAAAAGGATTATGAAGAAATTGGACCTAGCATTTGTCGTCACAATCCAGTGTTTGGAGTCATGTCATAAAATTGACTTCATAGTTATTGGGGTTAGGGAAATGGAAAAGAGATAATCTCTCCGATTACCTGTTTTGTCTGGATGGCTGGTTCTGAGGTTTTAAACCTGACTTGAAATAGTAAGACCAAACGTGAGTATACAGGAATATTTTAATAAGTTTATCAACATGCAGATGTAGAAGAGAGCCAAAATGATTGTTTTTCTTTAGATTGAATATTTGAATCTTATGTGTAACAAAAAGAAGTGGGTTTTAGTTCTTTCTGTGCCCTGATATTTTGTATATTATTGAATTATCCAAGATTTGATGGGATTTATCAGTATGTAGATAGCTCTATAATGCTTGAATTGTACACTTCTAAGTGTGCAGTGCAAGAGCTTGTTTATATTTCATACTTTTTATACTTTGAGGAAAAAAGTCAAAGAAAAACTGTAGTATTTGAGGAAAAAAATGTGACCAAGTAAAGGATAAATTCAAAAATTAGCCTCATGAGACTTGGCTTACGTACTCATGGGATTCCAGTTATTGTGAATTGCTTCCATTCCCCTCTCCCTTACTCCATACCAATGGTTTTCTTTGCAAGTGCTTTTGGAACTAAGAAGCTAGTATCTTGGATTAACTGATGCCTGCTAGTGCTTTCTGATTACTTGCATTCTGTTTCTTGTTTTAAAAGAAAAGTAAAGACAAGGCTGTTGGACCAGAATTGCAGATCTATAGTGTCATTTCTTATTTAAACAAAAAACAAACCATAATTTGATTACCAAAATTGGTATACTTAAAGCCTAACACCATTCTAATAAAGGCACAAATTTCTTTTTAATACTTGTTTCAGGCTCTTTAATCTCTTTATAAGTTAACTAACAAATCTATTTTCTTCAGACCTCTGCAGTAGTTCTTTAAAATCACAACAGTTGTTTAGCAAGCTGTCTTTTTAATGTGCTCTGTACAAATGATTGTAAACTTTTAATATGTTGAGTGCTTTCATTTTGATAACTGGATCTCCATTTGATATTTTCATTTGTATAACTCATTTGCAGTCATTTTTTTTTTTTAGTGCCAGTCCCTGACATATCATGGAAAGTTAATTTTCTTTGCATTTTAAAATATCTGGATCATGAAGAAAAACTGTTAAAAATAAATTAAAATTGAATTACCTTTTCTAATGTTTTCTTTTTTCATGTAATATAGTTCAACTTGATGCTTATGCATTTGATACGATATCTGTTTCTGTTGAAATTGTGGGATTCACTGAAATCTCTATCTTGTGCATGTTGGGAAATGTCTTGTGAACATATTTTAAGAATATGTTTTGTAGTCTTTTTTTAAGCACTTAAGCAGCAAATATTAGTGAAGACTTGAACACCATTATTCACAAAACACATAGGATTAAGATTATCTCTGTCCAAAAGTTAAATGACCTTAAAATGCTCTATAAAAGTATGAAGACAGACTTAGGGGAACAAACATTAATTTTTATTTAGAGTGAGTCTGGATATTTAAAGTTCTATTATCATTTGTGTGAATCTCAATTCTTTGTGTATGGAAGTAAATGACAAACTGTAGCAGTAGCATCATCAATATCAAAGATTTTCTTTTTTACTTGAAAAAATGTTTCAGGAACATTGTAAGAACTATTCACATAATACCAAAGAATTGATAATGAAAATAGGTTTCTTCCTTAGCCTTATTTTCTCATCATTACATACACTAGTAGGAATGTGTTATGTGTTTTTATCATTTTCTATGTATATAAAAATAAATATACCCCTTATTTTACACAAAAAGGAACTTATTGTATATACTGTTCTGTACTTGGCTTTTTCAGGGATTTTTTGATACAAAGTCACATCAATAAGCAGTTAAGATTTCATCTTTTGGCCCAGTAAAGTATTGTTGACATTGCCATAAATATGTCTTTTTCACATACAATGGTGGGGAAATACATGAATAATCTAAAAAGGCATGTTTACAAAACCAGGTGTCTTAACTTGATATGAAAACATGGAGGTCAGAAACTTTCCTTTGGGCTTATACTTAATTGAGGAAACAAGAAAACCCCGACCTTTCCTATGTTATTTCTTGATATGCTCATTGCTCTGCTTTTAGGAGTGAGCTGTCATATAATTGAAGCAGTATTCTTGGTTTTTATATCTCTTGTTGTATACCATTTCTTCAACTTACAACATCAGTTGTACATTTTGTATAGGTTCTGCTAGTATAAGCTAAAATCTCTAGTGCTGATTGATTGTCAAACAGCATGAGTATGGGGCATTAGTAAAACACCAAACTGAGGTCAGTGATTAGAAATTTTATTTTTTTTCTACCAACTAATGCTACAACTCCTTCAACCTTTTTTTTTTTTTAAACATGGAAAATTATATACTCTTGGACACGATCTTTGAAATTTTTGTATCTTAATTTATATACAAGGTAGAAGTGCTGTGCTGGATTATTATAGCATAATTTCTTTGAGTTGTAAGAAATTTAGTCTAGTTTTTTTCCCTGTTTCATTTGTAGTTAGTAAAGATTTTATTTCTCCTTTTGAACCAGCACAGCTTTGATCAATTGGAAAATAAAATAGATGATCATTTTCTAAATTGATGCCTATTTTTCAAAAAGGAAGCAAATTCCTAAATTGTAACACCTAAATACATTATGCTGGGATTTAGCTCAGTTGGTAGAGTGCCACTTTGCAGTCTCTGAGGTCTCGAGTTCTATTCCCAGCACCACAAAAACGGGAGAAGGACATGGCAACCCATTCCCAAGGCAATCCTGAAACAATCAGCCATTGAAAACCCCATAAGGGTCACTATGAGCTGAACATGACTCGACGGCACCTAAGAACCACAACAAATAAGTTATGGTTCTTATGTTTTGTTTATTTATTTTTTTTGCTGGGTGCCATCACTCATAGTGACCCTGTGTACCTCAGAACAAAAGGTTGCCTGACACTGTGCCATGCCATGTCAGTGCTTCTCTGCTATTGACAGGGTTTTCAATAGCAGGTTGTTTGGGAGTGGATTGCCAGGTCTGTCTCCCTAGCCTGCAGCATCTGGTATTCCCAGACAGTCTCCCATCCAAGGACTAAACAGGCTGACCCAGTTTAGCTTCTGAGATCAGCAGGATCAGATGCCAGGGTGCTATGGCTGTAGACAAATACATTATAACACATGGCGTATACTGCAAGTGGTCATCCACTTCTGATCTATCCTCTTCCTTTTTTCTTTCTTTCTTTCTTTCTTTTTTTTTTTTTTTTTTTTTTTTTTGTAGTATTGGGAGGTTGAACCCAGCGCCTTGCATGTGCTTGGCACTGAGCTGCACCACCAGCCCCCTTTTTATTTTTTATTTTGAGACAGTCTCACTAAGGTGGCACAGGCTGCCTTTGGCCTCTGTCTCATGATCCTTCTGCTTTAGCCTCCTGAGTTGCTAGGAATACAGGTGTGTACCACTGCACCCAGCTTGTATCTCTTTTCTGGCAAGAGAGAAGGTGGTGTCTATTCTGGTTTCCCAATACAATTTTTGGATTTGTTTTCAAGGTTACTTAAATAGATCAAAATAAGTGCTCTTGCAGATATTTCTAGCAATGTCTTCAAAAATAATATAAAATATAGGGATAAGAGGCTGTTATGCTGTTTATTTTTTTCCTAGTTCTTGGTGGTTGAATCCAGGGCCTCACACATACTTTGTCTGTGCTCTACCATTGAACTGCATCCCCAGCTCATTTTTTAAAAAAATTTGGCTCAGGGTATTGCTAAGTTCCACAAGTTGCTTCTGGCCTCGAACTCAAAATTCTCCTGCCTTTGCCTCCTAGAGTCTCTGGGATTATAGATGTGCATCATTGTTTCCAGATTATTTATGCTCTTTATTTTTTACTTAGTTTTTACATAGAATTCCTAAATAATTTATATAAATAACAAACTTTCTCCTTTCAGAGAATACTGAAGATAGTGCATAGAATATTTGTAAAATTATTATGGAAATTATTGTCCCATTGTAAAGAAAAAAGCTTATTTGTATCACTGTGAAGAATGGTATTCCTCTCACTAGTGGGCTAATTGGTCAGTAATAAAATCCAGTGTTTCCTCATTGTTATTTTTACCAGTCCAATTCTGACTTCTGTGATGACCTTTGGTCCCTTATCTTTTGTTCTTCTAATTACCAGGTATCAGTACCTTGGATAGCCCTCTGGGATGTTTCTTCTTTAATTGTTAGCATCCATGTTCTCACCTCAGGTGGGTGGACACTAAATCTATCAGCTAGAATACGTATAACCTAAAATAACTGCATATCTCGAGTTAAACATTCTCTCATTTGCATTGGAATCCTTTGTCTTAGGATGCATTTCAGTGTAGCAGCACTTGATAAATACAGTTAGTCAGGGACAGAATTGTTGAATGGAACTTTAACAGCAAACTCTGAAAGTAAATATCTTGTTTTTGTATTAGATGTATATCATCTAAATTGGCCTTTAGCAAGAATTTTTTAGATTTGTTGGAAGGTCTGTCATAGTTTTTAGATTTTAGTGAAAAAAAGAATTTCTGCTTCTCATTGTGGATAACTCCTCAATACTGTATAAATGTTCGTCCCTCATCCATATAGTTTGTATTTTAGAACTTTTATTATAAATTTCTTTAGTCTTGATAGAATGTTGACAAAAATAAGTTAAAATCTATGTTCGAGAATATTAACAAAAATAAGTTAAAACCTGTGGTTATAGGTTTTCTCCATGATGTAAGCTGGTTAACTGATATATTTGAAGCTTGGGAGCTTGCATTAAATAAAATCTGTTTGAAATAAGGATTGTATTAATTTAGTGGTCATGGGAGTAGTAAAATAGGAACAAGAATAGAAATAAGTAATTTAGGGGAAGAGGCAACTTAAAAATAACCTGGATTTAGAAAATTAGAAGAAAAATGTAATTTTGTTTAGTTTGACTTGTTGTTGTTACGTGCCGTCGAGTCGGTATCCAACTCATAGTGACCCTCATAGGGTTTTCAATGGCTGTTTCGGGATTCCCTTGGGAGTGGATTGCCAGGTCCTTCTCCCATTTTTGCGGTGCTGGGAATTGAACTTGGGACCTCAGAAACTGCAGCGCAGTGCTCTACCGACTGAGCTAAATCCCACCCCTTAGTTCGACTTAGCAAATGATTATTCTTTATTTTTTAGTGTTCTATCATTGTAGTGACTAATATACACTACATTAAAACTGAGATGCTGAATTAAAATAAAGTTTTACTTTTGCCAGGCACTGTGGCAGCAACTTGGAAGATGGAGACAGGTGGATTGCAGGTTCAAGGCCAGAGGCAGCCTGCATAACTTAGTGAATCCATGTCTCAAGATAAAAAATAAAAAGTGGGCTGGGGGTACAGCTCAATGATAGAGTGCTTACAAAGTACATGCAAGGCCCCACTTTTTCTTCTTTTTCCTTTAATTTTTTTGTGGTACTGGGGGTTGAACCCAGGACCTCACACATGGCTTTTGCAAGTCTTCCACCACTGAGATAACTCCCAGCCCTGTAGTTTCACCTTTATTCAAACACTGACATTCCCTTTTACTATCTACATATTGCATCAAGTTTTAGGCCTCCAATCAAAGAGGTATTTGTTAACTGCTTACTGTGGTTCAAACACCATCCATGTAGATGAATAAACATTCTGTCTTGAGCTTAGAGGCTACAATAATAAAAAAGGCACTCATAGGAAAGTGGAATGTTTTATGTAAATATTACTTGAGAGGTATCTTACTAAGCTTAGAATTTCTCTTCATAAATGTGGTAGTAGTGGTTGTTTTCGGTGGGAAACCCATTTAGATAAGGTCAAAGTTAGGAAATAGGGCTGTGGTTTAAAATTAGTATTTTGTATGTTTGTATGAAATTCTTAAAATATTACACCTAACAGCAGGTAAAGACTACAATAGAATCTGCCTTGTTTGATATTTCCAATGTCTTTATATACTAGATATAAAGTAGTAGATTAGTTGATGGGTTAGCTAGATGAATGAATGGAAAAAAATTCATATTGAGTTTAAAACTTTGAGTTATGTGAACATACAACTTACTACTTTAAAATTTCCATATTTATCAAAATGGAAGATTGAATTATTACATTTTTCTATTCTTATTTTTGTATTAAACATTCTACTTAAAATGACAGAATTATTCAATTATCATAACTCTTAAGTAGATCTGTTTAGCATATCTTTGTCTAGGTTTTTAGTCATTTTGAAATCTCCACAGTATAAATAATTGTGTGCTTTACATCAGCATTGTACGGTGATATGGAAATACCCTGAAATGTTTTGTAACATTCAATACAAACAGAGGAATCTACTGACTTCTCACTTTGGCTGACTGGCTTTCCTTTTCCTCTTTTCCTTTTTCCTTTTTCCTGTCCTTCCCTTCCCTTCCCTTTTTCTTTCGTTCTCTCTCTCTTTCCTCCTTCCTTTCCTTCCTTCCTCCCTCCCTCTCATTTTTCCTTCTCCTTCCCTTCCCTTCCCTTACCTCTACCCTTCCTATCCCCTTCCCTTCCTTCCTTTCTTTCTCTTTCTTTCTCCTTCACCTTGGATCTAGATCTTACTAATTTTTACAAGATGTCTTTTCAGATCAACATCATTTTGTTTGAATGACTTTTATTGAGATGGTGTCTTGCCAGGTAGCCCAGGCTGGCCTGGAGCCAATCAATCCTCCTGCCTCTCACCTCCCAAATACTGGGATTACAGATGTGAGCCACAGTGCCTGGCTTGCTGTGGCTTTTATTGATCAATTTTGATTCTCTTTCGCCATCCAGACCCATTTTAAGCCAATTTAGAGATGATAATTAGAAATTTTCCCTATTTTCAGTAAGAGTCAGTGTTGTGGCAGATTGCTAATCTTTATTAGGAAGCTGATAATAAAATTGGAACTCTACATTTTTCTTATTGGTAGTATATGAATTCTTAACTTCCTACAAATCCCACTCTTCAGAAGGTTGAGCAATAAGAAAATCTGAGACTGGATTTTGGTTCCATAAAGCATGGTTCGGCTATCATTTACACTTGTATGTTATCTGTGAAGCACTTTACAGAGTAGTTTTTGCCAGAACAGGCTGATTTCTCTTACCAAAGACCTTGAGAGGTGAAGATTTCAGTAGATGAACCATAGATAGTAAAGATATTTTAGGTATGGGAAAACAAGCCTGAGTAATTGGGGGCAAGATGAATATGTTGAGATTGTAAGCTACATAGGAGAAGGGTGAGAAAAGGTTGGGGGATATTTGCCACCCTCAAATACTGGCTGATGAACTTAAAATTTTATGTGGTTGAAATGCACACAGTTGAGATCAATATAGCATTGTGGAGTTATTTTAAGTGTCTTCATGAATGCTACATAAATAATGGCAAAATAGGACTTGTTGACACTGATTATTTTATGAATACTGAATAGTATATGACTTATTAAATATTATTATTATTGTTGTTGTTATTGTTGTTATTAAATATTATTTAATGGAAACATTTCTTAGCCTTCTGTTCCCATTGTTTTAGGAGAGCCAATAGCAACATTTTGCTAGATGCTTCTAAAGGAGGGGATCTAATAACCAAGTTGCATGATGCTATAGTTACTAGGGTAATGTGCTGAACTAAGAGGAAGAGGTTAAAAGTCAGTCTGAGATTAGATTAGACGTTATGAGGCAATGATCTCTTAAAGAAAAAGTAAGGAAATTCATTCCATATACAGAACAGCTGGTACAATTTCAAACTGCCTAATACAGGCCAAGAGGTACATTTGAACTGTTTCACGTTTTGGCTATGTATCTCTAAATTGGTGCTGAATTTGTGTACCTAATTTCAGATCTCACTAACATAGAAAACTTAACTTTCCAGTATTATATACAGAAAGTACCATAGCTGGCTTTGAAATCTGGGAAAGCATTTTTCAGTTACACATAAAAAAAAGAAGTTTCTGATAGTGTTAGAAAATATTATGTTGTCATTTGGAAAATGCTCACATATTTTTTGAATAAAGTCTGGTTCAAAAAAGACTTGTGGAAATAGCATTTCTGATCCTATTACTTTTGATCTTGTAAAAAAAATACAATACATGCACTGTTGTCTCTTTTTAAAATAGGTCACGTGTTTGACAGTTTACACATCCACTTATAGGTGTCTTAAAAGTTATTCCTTTCAAAATGATAACCTGAAAAAACAGATCATCTCCCCTGCCCACTTTTCTTGTGGTGCTAGGGATCATACCCAGGGTCTACCACATGCTAGGCAAGTGCTCTGCTTGAGCTACAACTCCAGCCCCTGGATCATCCTTTTTATGAGTATGATTTATCTTAATGGGAGAAGGATGTGGCAATCCACTCCCAAGGCAATCCTGACACCATCAGCCATTGAAAACCCTATGAGGGTCACTGTGAGTAAGACTTGACAGCACCTAACAACATGATTTATCTTAAGAGTAAGGATCTGCTGATGATCTCACATTCAGATTATATTGCAGTCATATGACTGGATTTACCTGCCACTGGCATATATCAAAACAACAAAAAACGACAATTATTTGGTCTTATCCTACTTATTTCTCTTAAAGAATGGAAAGCTGAAACTGATGTCATTCCTCAGGGCACTGGAAGCACGAGTAAGATGATTTTAAGTACATTTACTTTTCCTTGTTGTTAAGTGCCATCAAGTCGGGTCTGACTCAGCGACTATGTACAAGAGAATGAAACACTCCCTGATTCTGTGCCAGGCACATTATCTCATTTATGTTTAAGCCCATTACTGCAGACACTAGAAGGACATGACTTCTTAAACTCCATGTAGCAGATTTTTCATTCAATAGGATTCTAGTTTTCTTGGTATTGAAGTAGGTACTTGCCTTTCACCTATTCACAAAGACAACAAATGACTTTTTTCAAAGACATTTGGCAAGAGATGGAAGGAGTGGCAGATGTGGTTTTTGAACTTAGCCCTTCAGTTTATTCACTAGATATTTCTCTCTCCCTTTTGCATACATGAGTGTACTTCGTGTGCTGCAAATCAAAGGCAAAAGATTTGGATTATGAAAATAACATTTCCTTTTCCATTTAAAAGGATGCCATTTTGAGCAATATACCTATGATTTCAGTGAAAACAAAGATCTTCCTTGTAATTCATCGGGACTTATCATCATTGGGCTGGGATTTAGTGCCGTTGGTAGAGCACTTTGCTGCAGTCTCTGAGGTCCCGAGTTCAATTCCCAGCACCGAAAAAAATGGGAGACAGGACTGGCAACCCACTCCCAAGGCAATCCCAAAACAGCCATTGAAAACCCTATGAGGGTCGCTATGAGTCGGATACCGACTCGACGGCACCTAACAACAACTATCAGCATTATCAACTTGGAACATTCTGCACCTTTTAGGTGTTGAGGTTATTATGGTAGCGAACAAATTGATGTGGTTTTTGGATCCTGGGACTTAAGAAAAATATTCAAAAATTTCAAACTGAGAACTAAAATAATTTTCTTTTTTCATTAAGGAAGACTAAGAAATGGGATGATGACATTCTAAGGCTTTCATTCTTAAGTTGTGTTTTTATATTACTTACTAGTATTCTCTACATTTTTTAATTTTAGTTTTTTGTGCTGGAGATTGAATTCAGAGCCTTGTGTGTGTTAGGCAAGCACTAGTGAATGAAACCTCCAGCTTTCTAGGGCTAGGATTTAGCTCAGTTGGTAGAGGGCCGCTCTGCAGTCTCTGAGGTCCCAAGTTTGATTCCTAGCACCACAAATATGGGAGAAGGACATGGCAACCCACTCCCGAGGCAATCCCAGAACAATCTGCCATTGAAAACCCTATGAGGGTCACTATGAGTCAGACATGACTCGACGGCACCTAACAACAACAACCAGCTTTGTAGACTTTTTGAGGTTAGATTCTGTATACATTTTATCTAACAGTACAGATAATTGTAAAGATGCAAAGTTAATTACTAAGTAGTCTAAAATGCAGATAGATTTCTTCCTCTTAAACTTAAATTATATTGATATAGTTATCCTTAATTCATTATGCAGATTTCAGGTACCCATAAAGTGGACTACATATTCTTTTATTGATAATACATATACTGTAAGCGAAGGTTTCTTCCCCAGAAAACAGTACAGAAATGGTTTCCATATTTGCAGTGTGAGCCTGAGCAGCAAGAGTAGTGTGTTTTACATTTACCAGACTGGAGCCTAGGTGGTGACACAGACTGGTTTAGCCAGTCAGTCTTACTATTTCAGGGTAGACCTGAGTATTAGTCTGCTAACTCTGAGATACTTTTCTAAGGTAAACTTCAGCATGGAAGAGGGTAATGATTTTGTTTTTATATTCGCAAATAAATTTACTCAAGATATGCCTTTGTACTCCTATAACTTAAATTGGCCAATTATTTCCCATAAAATTTCAATAACTTTTACCTTAACTGACTAAAGTCAAATTATATGAGAATTAAGCTGGGCATGGTGGCTCATGCCTGTAATCCCAGTGACTCTGGAAGCAGAGGAAGGAGGATTGAGGGGAGACCCTGTCTCAGTATTTTAATAAAAAGGCACTGGGGGTGCAGTCTAGTGGTAGAGCACTGTGAAATATGCATGAGGCCTTGGGTTCAGTCACCTAGTACCACCAAAAAAGAAAAAAATACACGCACACACACACAAACACACACATTAACTTGGTATTTGAACTAAGTTGGAACTTATGGGGTTCTGAGCACCAAGCCTGCAGCCATACTGCTGTGGTGTCCAATCCTGTCAGATCTTGGAAGCTAAGCAGGGTCAGGCCTGGTTAGTACTTGGATAGGATCCTGCCTGGGAACACCAGTTGCTCTAGGCTTGAGAAGGACCCGGCAACCCACTCCCCCAAATCAACCAACCATTGAAAACCCTATGAATAGCAGAGAAGCAGTAACAAAACTGTTTTGCCTTTTGTACGGAGGATCACTATGAGTCAGACACTGACTCGATGGCACCCAACAACAACAAGAAAGAGTAACAAGCATTGTGTGCTCAGGGTGGTTTTGCCCCCTTAGTTTTTCTCCACCAAGCAGCTCTCCTTCTGTTATAACTCAGAATTTCTGTTATATAACTCTTATAACTTCTGTTATAAACTCAGAAATGGGCAACAAGGGCAGAAGGAAGTAGTTAAAATTCCTTAGGAAGGTGGATGTGAGCCCATTTTAGCCTAAGTTGCAAGCAAAGAAAAGAACTGAAGTTCTACTTTATCAAAAAGGTAAGACATTTTTACCTCCTATATTGTTATAGTGTCACAGAGTGTCCTTGTAAAGCCAACAAAATGGAATTAAGTAGCACAAGCCTAAAGCTAACACTGAAACTATAGCTCAATGTAAGGCTGTTGTGAGTTTGGGGGATGGCACTTCAGATTGAGATGAAAGCTGCCCAAGGTTAAATTAAAATGAGGTTAAATTCAAATTCCAATTGAAAATTGGAATAAATATATATTGCTCTGACAGTGCAAAAGTATTTGAGATAGCCTTGGGATACTTCAGAGTCATAGAACTATCCATTTGCATTTCAAATTACCCCAAGACATAATTTGCCCTGAGATGTTGAAACCCTTGGTTCTCAGACACTGTTGTAGTAATTGTGTTATTGCTCTTGTCCTCAAGAGGGAGCTCCACACTGAATAATTTTTTTAACTTTTTTTAATTAGTAATTTTTAACCTACAACTTAATGAGTATCATTATGACATTTCCACATATGCATGTCATTGTACATTGCTCATGTCAACTTCCCTTTACCCTCTCATGACCCTGCTCCCCCATCCCTACCCTCCCTGAGTAATTTTTTTATATGGTACATCCTCATGGACATGTGTCATCACTGCTGTCTTTGTGTGTCATCCCTGAGATCCTGTTCCACCAGATGTGGCTGATCAGCAGGACATGGTGAAACATTCGGTAAGGAATGTTCTTCAAGAAAATTTTTAATCCAGTAATCTAATCTTTTTGTTTTGTTTTGTTTTTAAATTTACATTCTAAATTTTTAATCTAAATTTTGACTGATAAACTCTTGATTACAGTTTGGTGCAGAGAACTACTATATCAGATGGAAAGTTTTATCTCATGTTCACTGAGGCAGAAAGATAGAAAAATAGGGGAGACGTGGGAAGGAAAGAGCTGCTCTCATCCTGGGAACTGGTCTGAGTCTTATCAGCCAGAATTCAGACATAATCAGAAGAGAAAGCCTGCCTAGAAACCAGTGCTTCCCTAAGAATCTCACCAAACTAGATTATGGTCTATAATTAAAGTTAACAGACTTAGGTAATTTCTTTAAGATTAGATATAGTAGAGGTTTCTTGAGTGTACCAATTTAGGCATTTTAACAATGCTTCTTTTTTTTTTTTTAGCTCTGTAAATCTATAACAGACATCCATTGACACTGATTGAGCAATGTATCTTCAGAATCCCCAAATCATACATGTACCTGTTGTAAAAGACACCTAACTGCGCCTCTTTTCTCTAGACACCCATGCTTCACTTTAGAAGCATCTCTCACCCCTTTATCTAATAAACTTCCAACTGCTTCACTCTATTACTGACTTGTCCTAAAATTCATTTTTGTGACAGAGTCAAGGATCTGACATTTCCCCTGAGTGGAGGTCCCAGAGGGACAACTTCTCAGGGCAGGCGGTAGTATTGGGGTACAGCAACCCTATATCCACTGACATTCACCAAATCCCAGTATTGCCCAGAATTACTAAATAGATTCTAGCTTCATGTCTTTTCAGTTGTGTGAACAACTGTTTTTTTGTACTATGTGTTCTCTAGTTCACACCCACCAGACCAATATACAAATAACCCCTGGCAGCATGCTAGGATCTCATTATTTCCTTATGGGATCAAGAGAAAAATATTCCTAAGACACAAAAGCCCTTTACTTAAGGAGCACTGTGGGGTTAAGAACAGTTTCCCACTCCAAATAGTTTCATTATGTTTTCTATAATGGAGGTGATTGTTTAATGATGATATATTTGAACTGAGATGATTGCACATACATTATTTGGGCAATAAAATCTCTATAGGCTATGTCTTTTAAGTGAGTAATATATTCCTAGAGTAGGATAGGACAGAACAAAAGTCATGATTGTTACCATCCATAAAAAGCAAATCTGAAAGATGTAGAGTTGGAAGTATATTGTTCTTATAGACAGGATTTACACAGGAAACTACCCTGTGTGCATAGCTGTTTGTTTCCTTTGCAAAGTTGTCTTAGTCAGGCTCAGTGGTGCACTCCTCTAGTCCAGCCTCTTGGGAGGCGGAGGCAGGAGGATTGAAAGTTAGAGGCCAAGGCAGACTGTGTAACTTAGACCCTGTCTGCACATAGAAATATAAACAATGGGTTGAGGGTGCAGTGCAGTGGTAGAGTACCTGCAGTGTTTGAGGCCCTGGGCTCAAACCCCAAGTACTACAAAAAAAAAAGGGGGGTGGGGGAGACGAAAAATTATCTTTGTAGGAGCAACTTTGTTGAATGGATTTCTATTGAAATCCTGTTAAAATGATGTTTGTTTCAGCTGAGGAAGAGTGGTCTGCCTTCAGTTTTTTTTTTTTTTTTTTGCATGGGGAGCTCTTTTTTTTTTTTTTTTTTTTTTTTAATTGCAGAGCTCCCTAACCTGCTGCTTGCCTTGGCCTGATCCTAGTTTTTCTTGGGCCTAATGTGCCCACTTTTATGAAGTTTAAATACTGCTGCTTCTCAGTAATCAAATTCAGTCCAAAAGTTTTTAAAGCATCTACCAGCAGCTCAAGATACTGTGCTAGACTTTGGTCAGAATCAGATCACTTTGTATTTATTTATAGCCTAGCATGGAGATAGCCCTGAACATTATTAACCAAAACATAGGGCAGTGTGAATTTTGTATTGTAATAGAGGTGAGAAAATATAGCTCAGTGTGACAAAGTGTAAATCTGCCTTGTCTTTCATCAGACTCAAGTAAAGCCAGGTTCAAAAGTAATTGGAAATGGCATTTCTCCCAAGGACATTCTGCAGCCATAACTTGTCATAACTGCATTTGACTAACTACTGCTTTCTTACTTACTGAGAAACTTGGTTCTCTAAAATTATGGGCTATCAAATTTTACTTTGAAATTATATCAGTAAGAGTGAAACATCCTATTTTTATACAGTTTACTTTGACAGAGAAGTAGCCTCAGTTTCCAAAGGAAATCTTGGGCACTACATTCCACATGTAAACTAGGTATTTTCCAAGTACATAGGACCCTAGGTCAACTTGCAGACTAGAACCAATATTCAGTGCTTTATATGAGGTATGATAAAAAATGCAGCAAATATTTAAGTTTAAGAATTTATTACAGTAAAGACATATTGCCATTAGTTTCCCTTAGATTACTCACCCTGGCTTCACATACACTAATCCCATCGTTCTTGCCACTTTCTGAAGCAGTTCTACAAGTCCTTTTTAATGAGTGTCTTTAGTTGTGCTATTATGGCTGCCTCAATGTCCTAAATCAATTCACAATATTTACCTTTCATAGTCATTTTGATTTGGGGGAAAAACGAGAAGTCACATGGTGCCAGATCTGGTGACTAAGGTGGATGAGGACACACCATCATTTTTTGACAGAAATTGCCATAACAGAAGCAATGTGTGAGACGGAGTGCTTTAATAATGGGGGATGAAACTAAAGACACTCATGAAAGAGCACTTCCAGAACTGCTTCAGAAAGTGGCAGGAATGATGGGATAATTGAATTTGAAGCCAGGGGAATGTCTTGATGGAGATTAATGGCAATATGTCTTTTAGTGAAATGTGTGTGTGTGTGTGTGTGTGTGTTGTTGGATGTCGTTGAGTTAGGTCGGTCTCACAATGACCCTATATAAAACAGAACAAAACATTCCCCAACACTGCCAGGCACACGATGTTTTTTATGTGTAAGCCTATTGTTGCAGTCACTGTGTCAATTTATCTGGTTGAGGATATTCCTTTCTTTAGTTGACCTGCCACTCTCCCAAACATGATATCCTTCTCCAGGGATTGGTCCCTCCTGACTACATGTCCAAAATACATAAGATGCAGTCTAGCTATCCTTGCTTTCCAAGGAGCACTCTGGTTGAACTACTTCTAGGAGATCTGTTGGTTCTTTTTGCAGTCCATGGTATATTCAATATTTGTCTCTAGCACCATAATTCAAAAGCATCAGTTCTCCTCCTGTCTCCCTTATTCACTGTCCAGCTGTCACAAGCATATGATGCAACTAAAAATATCATGGCATGAGCTGGGTACACCTTGATCTTCAATGTGACATCTTAACTTTTCAACACTTTAAATAGGTCTTTTGCAACAACTTTCCCAATACAATGTCTTTTGATTTCTTGACTGCTGCTTCTGTGACTGTTGATTATAGAACCAAATAAAGCAAAATCTTGGACAACCTCAATATTTTTTCCATTTACCAACTGTGTTCTCTTTTGGTTTTTTATCTCTAGTTCTTTGCACATGTCATTATAATATTTGGTTTTTATCTTCTTAAGCTGCTCTTTGAAATCTGTTTTAGTTCTTTAACTTCATGTTCTTTTACTTTAGCTGCTCAACATTCAAAGTCAAGTTTTATAATCTCTTTTGACATGTAGTTTGTTGTTGTTGTTAGGTGCCGTCGAGTCGGTATCTGACTCATAGCGACCCTCATAGGGTTTTCACTAGCTGATTTTTTCGGGATTGCCTTGGGAGTGGATTGCCAGGTCCTTCTCCCATTTTTGTAGTGCTGGGAATTGAACTTAGGACTTCAGAGACTGTAGCGCAGCACTCTACCAACTGAGCTAAGTCCCAGCCCCAACATGTAATTCAGGCGTTCCTTTTTTCTCTTCTTTAAAAACTTTTTGATTTCCTCTTGAATGATGTCTCGATGTCATAGTGCAACTCATCTGGTTTTCAATCATTAGTGTCTAATGCGTCAAATCTGTTTTTGGGATTGTATCTGAACTCAGGTGGGATATACTCAAAGTTATATCTTGGATCTTATACATTTGTTCAGATTTTCTTCAGTTTCAGTTTGAACCTGTATATGAGCAGTTGATGGTCTGATCCACAATCAGGACCTGGTCTTGTTCTGACTTTTGATATTAAGGTTTTCCAGCATCTCTTTCCACAAATGTAGTCAATTTTGTTCCTGTATGTTCCATCTGGTGAATTCCATGTGTAGAGTGGCCATTTATGTTGGTGAAAAAATGTATTTACAATGAAAAAGACATTGGTCTGACAAAATTCTCTCGTGATCTTCAGCATCGTTTCTGTCACCAGGGCCATATTTTCCAACTATTGAGCCATCGTCTTTGTTTCCAACTATAGAACTCCAATCATCAGTAATTATCAGTGCCTCCTGATTGCATGTTCTATCAATTTCAGACTGCAGAAGCTGGTAAAAATTTTCCACTTACTCATTTGTGGCCTTAGTTGTGGCTGTGTAAAATTTAAATAACAGTCATATTAGCTGGCCTTCCTTGTAGGTGCATATGACTATTCTATCAGTAACAGCATTGTACCTCAGGACACATCTTGAGATCTTTTTTGATGATCAATGAAATCACATTTGTCTTTGTCATTCCCAACATAGTAGACCATATGATTATCTGATTCAGAATGGCCCATTCTAGTCCATTCAGCTCACTGATGCCTAGAATGTCAATATTTATGTGCTCCATTTGATTTTTGATGATTTCTAATCTTCCTAGAGTGATACATGCATTCCACTTTTAACTATTTTATAATTGTTTACAGGATGTATATAGTTACTTCTCATTTTGAGTTGTGGTATATTAGCAAAAAGAGGTCCCAGGGGCTTTACTCCATTCCTGTTGTTAAGGTTGACTCTACTATGAAGACCAACTGTTCCCCAGTCCTTTCTTGAATGCATTCCAGTCTCAGGGGCTCATTTTTGAACACTGTAATTGACAGTGATTCTCTGCTATTCATAGGATTCTCAATGGTTAATTGTTTCAGGTGTTGGCTGTGGGGTCCTTCTTCCTAGTCTGACTTAGTTTGGAAGCTCAGCTGAAACGTGTCCATGATGGGGTGGCCCTGCTGGTATCTGAAATACCAGTGGTAAGTTTCAGCATCATAGCAACACACAAGCCCCAAAAGCATGACAAGCTGACAGACATGTGGAAGTCTGCAGTGATAGAGCTACAAGAAACAGTTTGAATATTATGTCAAGCATTTGTATTTTATTTAAATTGAAGTTATGAAATGGAAATAGTTGAATTTTTAGAAAATGAATATGTTTGAGTTATTTGGTTTCAATTCACAATATTCCACCAGAGATTAGAACTTTCTTTAGTTTCAGTTATTAAAAATAGAAGGAGTAATAAACATTGGAAGTGAGGGAATGAGCCAGGTGGGTAGTACACATCTATAATCCCAGTCCTTAGGAGGCTGAGGCAGGAGGATCATGAGTTCCAGTCCAGCCCGGGCCACATCATGAGTCCCTGTCTCCAAAAACAAACAAAAAATAGAACATACAATTTTATAAAATTTAAAACTATTAGAAAATAAAAACATGAAGATAAATGTTTATACCATTTGAAGCAAAACAAAATAAAATAATGTTCTAATAAACTTTCTTGTAACTTAGTCAACGATAGAAATACTGACTATATAAAACTCTCAGAAGATACATAAGGGCTAGACAGATTTTTGAATTACTGTTTCAGCAGAAGCAGAAAGCATTTACTGAACCATATCATGTGAAGGGTGCTGGGATTTAGCTCAGTTGGTAGAGCACCGCTTTGCAGTCTGAGGTACTGGGTTTAACTCCCAGCATGGCAAAAATGAGAGAAGGACGTGGCAATCCATGTGGCAATCCCTAAACAATCAGCCCTTGAAAACCCCATGAGGGTTGCTATGAGTTGGAAATGACTCAAGGGTACCTAACAAGAACAACAACTTTGGGGGCTTGGATTTAGCTCAGTGGGTAGCATGCCACTTTGCAGTCTCTGAGGTCCTGGGTTCCAAAAATGGGAGAAGGATGTTACAGTCCACTCCCAAGGCAATCTTGAAACAATCAGCCATTAAAAACCCGATGAGGCAGCCGGGCGCACGCCTATAATCTCAGTGGCTCGGGAGGCAGATGCAGGAGGATTGCAAGTTTGAGACTAGAGGCAGTCTGTGTAACCTAGTGAGACCCTGTCTCAAAAAGTAAAAAAAAAAAAAAGGTCTGGGGGTGCAGCTCAGTGGTCCAGCACTTGCAGAGCATCCAAGCGCGAGGTCCTGGGTTCAACCCCCAGTACCAAAACAAACAAAAAAACCCTATGAGGGTCTCTATAAGTCGGATACGACGCAACAGCACTTAACAATCAAACAATCATGTTAAGAGAAGTACCCTCCTTACTGAGATGTCACTTACTGATTATCGTTTTAATAAAGAAGTCACCTGAAAAGTGCACTATGGCTCTCACACCTTAATATTCACCAAAGGGGTCAAGATGGCAGACAGATAACACACGCCTTCTGTTACGGAGCAATGGGAAGCCTCGATTAGGGGTTTAAAACTCAAATTGAATAAATAGAAACAGTGATAATTTAGTCTGAGAGAGAGAGAATGAAACTAGGCGTACACTGAAATCAAGGATTAGGCTTCAGAGGAGCTACACAGTGGCCAGCAGCGGGACCGCCGCCATTTCGCCATCACACAGACGGCGGATAGAATCCCAGAGACTTGGAGGGGACTTCGTGCACATGCACCCATGGGACCCGGACTCAACATGGCGTGCAACCTTGGCAGCACACTCTCACCACGCCTGCGGGACACAGACTGCAGAGCCTAGGTGAGTCACCATGAGGGGGCACACGGACACCCTCCATAGTGGCCGCAGAGCGAACGGGAAAGCCGGTGCCAGCGATCTGCATCTAGAGCTGAGACGCAGCTCCCTCCCTCCTGTAGCGGCGGATCAGGTCTACGGTCGTGAACTCCACAGAAATTTGGGCACACATATTCCCGGATCCCAGACACACCAGAGGTGAGCCCAAATTACCCCACTGTACTGCGGAGAAATCTGGGGTTTGTGGAGGCGACCGAGCCCCGTGTGGACGGAGAGCTCCTTCTCGGCAGAGCCTAGCGGCACAGTTCGCCACAGGCAGAGCAATTCCAAGCGCAATTGCAACACACGACAAAATCTGTTTCAGATTCCCTCTGGGTTGGCAGGAGAGCATCCCGCCCACAAGAGGATATGGTCCTCCCAAGTGGGCGGAAAACCCTGCAATAAAAACTCCACGATAGCAGCCATATTCCCCCCATGCTGTAGGTTTTGGGGAGGAAATCTCTGATTTGGGGAATTGGCGCCTGATCTACATGGGACAGGGAGAACTCCAGGGAAGACCCCACAGGTTCCACTGCCTCTCAAACAATACAATAGTCACAGGATATTTCGTGGAACAGTCTCTTTGGGCACTCGGGGCCCCAATTTCTACTGTTAACAGGGTCTTGAGCCTGCTTCCTTTGTGGAAGCTGGACTGACACTCTGTGCTCCCAGCCCATACATTTTTTGCTTTTTGAGATAGGCTCTTGCTGGGTTGCACAGATCTCGGGCTTGCGACCCTCCTGCCCACATCCCCCAAGTCACAGGGTTTCCAGGCGTCCTTCACTGCACCTGACTACAAGAGTTGTTATATGTATGGGGGAGCATCTATGCGTGAGGTCTGGAATTTTATTTTATTTTATATTTTATTCTACTTTTTTCTCTTTTCTTTGTATTTTACTTTTTAAATTTTTTATCTTATTTTTATTTTATTATTATTATAATTTTTTTTTCCTTCTACAGGGGTTAGAATTCAGGGCTCTGTGCCTGCTTGTCTGGTAGGTGCTGGACCTCCGTGCTGCACCCCAGGACCCCCTTTTTTTTTTTTTTTTTTTTTTTTTTTTTTTTTTTTTTTTTTTTTTTTTTTTTTTTTTTTTTTTTTTTTTTTTTTTTTTTTTTTTTTTTTTTTTTTTTTTTTTTTTTTTTTTTTTTTTTTTTTTTTTTTTTTTTTTTTTTTTTTTTTTTTTTTTTTTTTTTTTTTTTTTT
>VMDO01008588.1:0-59895 GCA_007922755.1 Pedetes capensis
TTATTTATGACAATCATTGAAACTTCTTTAAAAATACATTTTAAATGAAGTTGGAAGTTGCAGATTTATTGAATGATCACAAAATTTACATTTTGCTTTAGTAAGAGATTCTTCCTAGAAAGACAGGAGTTACCTTGCTTTATTTAAAGAAAACAAAGCATTTGGTTCAATTTTGGAAAGACATTGTCATATAAATAGAATTGAAATCATAATACTTTTCTAAAAAGGGAAAATAACTTATATGTTGCAAATATAGTCTTATTTCATATAGTGTTTTATTTTTTAATATTTAAAAAATAAAAAGTGAGGCATAATGTGTTTATATTGCAATTTAAAAGATATTTTTCTTTAATATCTGATTTACTGTACTTGGTTGATAAAATTTTTATACTTGTACTGTTATCGGTAATAGCTGCATCCTTATTTTAATCTTCTGACTGATTATATTTTTAAAAAACTGTTTGTTAGAGATTTAAGCAATTAAGGCTATGTGTACATATCATTGCTAACTCCACTGGTAGTTAAGATAGCTAGCATTTTAGTTTGTATAGAATAGAACTTATACTGATCTACATAAAGTGAAGTCTTAAACCTGGGGAGCATGTATCTTCATCAAAGTTTTGGAACTGATCAGTATCTTAAGGCAAGAGGTATCAGTTACCTCACACAGCTCGCTAGCAAATGTATGCATCTTTCTAAGAGACTGCATGTTCTCAAGGAAGATAGACTGTCCCTTAAGAACTCTTTTGTCTAACTGATGGGTGCAATGTATGGCTTGGTCTCATTTACCGATCCCTGAACACAGGGTCACCTATTTCATAGGAATATAATCATTGAAATTTGCAAATTCACTTGAAACTTTTTCATTTTCCTGGACTGTTTTCTTTAAATCTAGATGAACAGATTGTCAGGTTTAGGATCCCTTTGCTTGAGTAAGCAACTTTAATTTATTACTATAGGGAAAGAAGAGAAAAAGGAAAGGAGTGGCTTACTTTTGAGATTTTTCTTGTTAGAGCTCCTCTCTACTACTCTAATTGACCAACTCCATGAATTGGAATTGCACACTCAATAATATTTTCACAGGATATAGTTCTGTAAAGTTACCTGGTAACCTGAATTTGTGCAGTTAACTCTTCAAATATGATCTTTATCAAACTTAGGTTGTCCGGCAATATCAATGAAGATGCTATAAGCTTTAATTAGCATATATTTTAAGTTAAAATTTTATTTCAAACTGAATTTCTCAGTGGCTTTCTGAACTAAGTAGGAGAGCAAGAAAGTAATATTTGTAATTAAAATTGTGTTGTAAGTATTAATTATTTTGGAGAGAAATAAAATCTTTTTACCTTCTAACATTATTTATCAAAATCACATAAGACATATTGGTAATCTATCTAGAATGAGTAATTAGAATAGGAAGGTCTTCAGGAGAAGATTTTAATAAGGGAGGCTTGTTTAGGATTATCATGTGTTCTTTGTTTATATGTTATAATTAATAAATTTTTAGATCTTTAAATGGTGAATCTTGAATAAATCACTCTGCATTCAAAATAGTATTGTATATGTTGTTGTTGTTGTTGTTGTTGTTGTTGTTAGGTGCCGTCAAGTAGTATATGACTCATAGCGACCCTTATAGGGTTTTCAATGGCTGATTGTTTAGGGATTGCCTTGGGAGTGGGTTGCCATGTCCTTCTCCCGTTTCTGTGGTGCTGAGAATTGAACTCGGGACCTCAGAGACTGCAGAGGGGCGCTCTACCAACTGAGCTAAATCCCGGCCCCAGTATTGTATGTGGTGTCTTGTATTTCTAATTGCAAGTGATGCTTGTTAAAAAAAAATTGACTGCTATACTGTTGGGGGTGTCCAGTAGTGATAGCAAAGTTTCATTTGCTTTATAAAATGTATTGGACTGTTTTCTTTGGTACAAATGCATAAAATTTATTTATTTATTTGAGTTTTGTACAAATTGCCTGTAAATCCTTTCGGGGACACCTTAAAAAATGATAGTGATCAACTGGATTATTTTTTCTTATGCTTTTAGATCATTTATATTTTTCTATAAAGTTATTCCATTTATCTAAGTTTTCAACTAACAAACTAACCTTCTGTATTTTTCTTATGATTTAACAAATCTGTAGTATATGTCTGGTATACTTCCTTTTACACAGTGTATTTCATTTGTGATTTTTAAATTTTATTCTTTTAGATATTCTTGCAAGAGTTTTGTCTATTATCAGTCCTTTCAAAGGAATAGTTTTGTGTTTTGCATAGTTCCTATGTTGTTTCCTTATTGTTTGTATTTAAAATTTTTGTTCTTAAAAGCTTTGTGTCCTCAGGTTCCTCAGAGATTATCTCTAATCTTTGTTCTAGTTCTAAAGTTCTATGATTTCATAAAAGTTTTTCTATGTGGAAGCCAACACAAACATAAAATGAAGTAGACTGCTAATTATTAATTAGTCATTCTACTTATGTAGAAATTTTGTACTTAGTCTTGACTAATCACAACTAGATCATTTCACATTGCTATAAGTAGTCTTTGGGAAAATCTTATAAAAGTATTTATTTTGCAATTCCTAATAACAATGTGATGTTTTAAGTGATATTTTAAAGGAAGTCTATCATTTATTTTGACTGTGAGAACTCAATCTCAGAGTAGTATTTAAAATATACTGTTGTTTGAATTAAAGACAGTTATATTAATTGCCTAGAAAATGCTTGTGCAAAGTTCACAATACAATATGAAGCTATTTTATAATCATATAAAGGGTCACTAAATCTGGTAGACAGAGCAAGAGGCAGAGAGAGAGAGAGAGAGAGAGAGAGAGAGAGAGAGGGAGAAAAGGAGAGAGAGAGAGAGAGAGAGACAGAGAGAGAGAGACAGAGAGAGAGAGAGAGACAGAGAGAGAGAGACAGAGAGACAGACAGAGAGAGACAGAGAGACAGAGAGTGTGAAAGAGTGCTTGCATGTGCTGAAGATTTTACCCAGGGCCTTCTGCATGCAAAGCAAGCATTCTACCACTGAGCTACACTCCCAATTAGTTGTTTTTTTGTTTGTTTGATTTTCACATTTTTCATTTTTCGCATGGACCACTCATATAAGATTATCTCAAAACTAGACAAAGCTAAAGAAGAAGCTAATGAAGCTAATTTGCTTCTTTGAAAATATTTTCTTAGTAAAATCAAAGTGATGCATTTGGTATTTTAACACGAAATCTAGTCTAAAGTGTTGGTTAATAAATAAAGCAAAGTCACAGACTAAATTCTTCACTGTGTGAAGAGGCAGCTTCTGTTTCTTGCTTGTTGATTTGTCTGAACATATTCCTAGTATGAGTTGTATATCCATATTAGCATTTGCTGTTCTCTTATGCTGGTAAATTGTGTGGCCTAAGCAAATGTTGCCATTGATGCTATGTATTGGAAATACTTGAAATTTAATGCAAATATAACTTAAATGTAAACCAAGAAGAAAAGTAGAGACTTTTGAAGAAAGTATTTTAACAGGATGATTGTCTTGCAGAATATAATAATCTTGACTGACATCTATAGCATTAGAATTTTATCATCACCTGTAGACCTCTTAGACTTTTGATTCACAATATACTGACTTGATATGCTTTAGTTAATAACGTTTCTGGTTCATTTATTTGTTTAAAATGTAATATAAATTTGAGAAAGAGAAAATAATTATGTAAATGTTAGTGTGAGACACAAGTGGTTCAAGATATAGAAAATCATTTACTCTAAATACAAATCATAGATACTGAAAGTATTTTTCACATCTTGATTATTTTTATTTCAATGTGATCAGCTTTACATTTGCTTTTAACATGATTTCGAGAGTAATTTTCTACTTATTCCAAGGTCTGTAAATTATTTAGTTCAATATCTAGTTCCCAGATACTTATATCAAAATATGTCTGAGCTTGCACCTGTATTTTCACATGAAATTAGGCCATTAAAACTAACTTCAAATACTCAATTCAGTGATTCTTTTTCTGTGAGACTACCCGAATTCCTTTGCCACCAATTTTAAAGTCTTCTGGTCACACTAAAAAGAATTTTGCCTACCGATGGTCTATTTTAATAAGCCATATAATGTACCCTGGAAAGAATTTGATTTCACATTGAAAAGAGAATAAAGTCTCAATAAAGGTTGTGTCTTGATACATTTGAGACAACAAATGATATTTTAAAGGTAGTGATACCAATTTTTTGAGGAGTTTTACTTGTAATTAACTTGATACTTTCATGTAATCTGATATGATTTTTATCTGATAGTAGACTTGTGTGACATAATAGGATAAGCTGGGAATAGACTCAAATCTCAGAACAGGTCTTGCAATTATATAAATGCTTTTCTGGAAAGAAGTTATAATTTTTTTATTTATAAAATGGAGTACTATATTCCTAGTATTTGTATTTCATAAATTAAGCATTTAATGTCTTCTATCTTCTTGTTCTTTTTGTGAGAAATAAATGATGAAAAAGTTTCTATAAGTCCTGAGACTTACATAATGCAGTCTGTTAAGTGGCAGTCACCATAAAAAAATGTGATTTAGGAATACTTCTTGTATGTTAAAATTTGTAGGCTTCGTATTTTGGGAGAGAGAAGAGAATCTTGTTTTAAGTATTCATCCCCGTCTTTTCTTTATTCTCCACTTGAAATGCTAATTCTTGTTTACTGTATCATAATTTTCATTGAGACTGATTATAATATTCTACACAATAGATGCAAGCATGAGAAGAAAAATAGTAAAAAATAACAAGTGATGATTCTCTCAAAATTGAAAAAAAAATTTTCATGTGAATGCCTAGAGGAAGGGATGAAGCAAGAGAGGAAATAAAAGAAAAAGACAGAAAAGAGAAAGAAGAATATTATAATATTCATATGGGAAAAACAAATTGGGCCCCTAAATTATATGTAAAAATTAACTCAAATTGTATTAAAGAACTAAATGAAACTCCCCAAACTATAAAACTGCTAGAAGAAAATACAGGAGAACTGCACATGATGGTATACACTAGTAATCCCAGCACTCAGAAGGCTGAGACATGAGAATCAGAAGTTAGAGGCCAGCGTAGGCTACAGAGAACCTGTCTCCAAAGCTCAAAGGAGAAAAGTTTCATGACAGTATATTTATAATAATTTCTTGAAAATGACATTGCACAACAGCAAAAACAAGTATAGACAGGTGGGATTACATCAATTAATAAAACTCTGTACACTAAAGGACACAATCAATAAATTGAAAAAACAACATATGCAATGTAAGAAAATATTTGCAAATCACACATATGATAAGGAATTAATGTGTAGAACATGTTGAGACCTACAGTAACTCAAAAATAACATAATAATTTAAAATAAATACTTCCTTAAAGATTATAAATAAATGATCAGCAAATATATGGAAAGATGCCCAATAATACTAATTATGAGAGAAATGCAAATCAAAATTACCATGAGCTATTACCTTATACCTATTATGATATCAGAAGAAAAGAAAACAGCAGAAAATAAGCATCGGTTTGCTTATGGGGAAATTAGAACCGTTGTGGTGTAAAATGACACACCACTATGGAAATCAATAAATAAATTATAATAAGAACTGTCATTATCTAGGGATCTCCCTTCTCCATATATATCTAAAAGAATTGAAAGCAGTATCGTATCACTGAGAGGCATTTGTATATTCATGCTTATCACAGTATTACTTACAATAGTCAGGAGGTAGAAGCAATCCAAATGTCCACCCATGGATGAATGGGTAAACAAAATATACATACAATGAAAAATTATTCAGCTGTATAAAAGAAGGGTATTCTGTCACATACTATGACATGGATGAAGTTTGAGTACATTATGCTAAATGAAATAAACCCACCACAATAAGACAAATGCCAATAAAATTTCACTTACACAAACCATTTAAACTAATCAAACTTTAGTAGAATGTACAGTGGTAGTTGCTATGGGCTGGGGAAAAAAAAGAGAGGGAAAAATGGGGAATGTGGTTCAATAAGTATTGAACAACAGCACACCAGAATGCATACTCCTATTTAACTGTAATTTAGCACTCATTGAATAGTCCTGCAATGACCATGAGAGGGCAGATGGCTTTCTGACATACTAATTTGATTTCCTTTAGATATATACCCAGTAGTGAGATTGCTGGATCATATGGTAGTCCTATTTTTTTAACATTTTAAGGACCTTCCATACTGTTTTCTATAATGTCTGTATCAATTTACATTCCTACCACCATTATGTGATTATCTCCTTTTTTCTACACACTCACTAGCACTTATCTTTTGTGTTTGGTAGTAGCCATTTTTACCAGGGTGTTATATGCAATTTTTCTTTACCACAATTAAGAATTTCAAAAAAGAACTAGTTGTGGTCGCTCATGGCTGTAATCCCAACAACTTGGGAGGCAGAGGCAGGAGGATTCACAGGTGTGAGGCCAGAGGCAGCCTGTGTAACTTAGTGAGATCCTGCCTCAAGATAAAAAATAAAAATGTGCTGGGGGTACAGCCCAGTGATAGAGAACTTGCAAAGTATGTGCAAGGCCCTAGGTTCAATGCCCAAGTATTGGGAAAAAAAAAAACAAAAATGAATATTGTGTAACTCAACATGCATTAGTCAATGTAGTTAATTTTGTCAAACTTTTCACTATTGAGTTAGCTGGGCTCAGTTGCACACCCCTGTAATCCTAGTGACTTAGGAGGTATAGCCGGGAGGGTCACAAGTTCCAGACCAGATTCAGCCTGCATAATTTAGGGCAACCTGTCCCAAATAAAAAGTTTAAAAAAAATGGGATGGGGTGCAGCTCAGTGGTAGAGCACTTACAAAGCTTGTGTGAGGCCCTGTGTTCAACACACACACACAGACACAAGGTTGAGTTGAAGAATATGAAAAACGTGTTCACAATTTTTTTGAAAGAAGAACAGCATATTTCAAAAGTATTTTCATGGAGAAATTCCATAACATACACAAAGTTAGAATTAGAAAAATATGAGTAGCTGGTATAGTATTATGTAAGACAATTTGGCAAACTAGAATTTTTTTTTTAAGTATTCAGTGGCTGAATCCAGAGCCCCATACGTGCTTTGTAAGTGTTCTACAATTGAGCTGCACTTCCAGTACCCTTTTTATTTTTTATCTTGCTAAGAAAGGTAGGCTGCCTCTGGCTTCAAACTTGGTGATCTTCTTGCATCCGCCTCCTGAGTCAGTGGAGTACAGGTATTTGCCACAGAACCCAGGAAAAAATGATCATTTCATCCTATTATTTGTTTACATTTGGCTCTGATAAACTCAGAACACATTTGTCTTTTGTTTTATAGCCTGATTAGAATTATGATCATTTTATGGTTCTGTTATTTTTAATTAACTGTCCATCTGTGTGTTCTTCCATACATCCAGCCATCCATATGCATCCTTTCATCCATATATATAATTTGTATAATATATAATTTTCCTCCTTCCTTCTGCTCTGAGAAACCTCTCCATCTAGGCATTACCATAACAAATACCTTGGACAATCAATTTATAAAGAGAAAAAGTTAATTTTGTCTCATGGCTTTACAGGTTTCAGCCCATGATCCATTAGCTCCATTGCTTTTGGACATGTGGTGAAACAGCACATCATGGTAGGGGTGAATGGCAAGTAAAGCCACTCATATCATGGTGAGCCAGACAGCAAAAGGAGAGAAAGAAGATGAGAAAGACAATCTCTTTCAAGGGTATGCTATCAGTAACCTGAAGATCTCCCACTAGGCCCCATTTCTTAAAGTTCCATCACTCCTAAAAACACCTACCTGGGGACCAAGCATGGGGCTTTGGGGAACATTCCAGATGAAATGATAGCAACTTGTGAATTCTTAACATTACCATATGTTCTCAAATACTTTAATTCTCTAAGAACTTAAAGACTGTTGAAAGGAGATTCACCAATAATTTTCAGGAATTACCATAATTTTCGAGAAGACCATGGATAGATCTTGCCCCTCTTTTTTCCTATCCATAGAACTTCCAACACAATAAGGAACACTCAACAGGATTTTAACCTTTTCTTTGTCTAAACGACAAAACACCACAAGAAAGGTAGTTGCATCAGGATTCACAGTGGACGATCTTCTCCTGTGCTGATAAGGACTGCTGCATTCACCAGTCTTTACAATAGTTGCAGTGTCAGGAAAGCTGCCTGTATTACATGACACTCTCTAGCAAATATTTTGAAATTTACTGCCCTCCCCAAGAAATCATCTGCTATAAATGGGCTTCAGTGCAGTTAATGAATATTGTTATTCTCTCTCCTTTTTGAGTTTTTTGGTGCAGAATGGAAAATGGAAAGTGTCGAATTGACAAAAATGTTTCATTTGAAAGTACTTCGTTAAGTATATTGCATATAGTCAATTTACAAAGCAGACATACCAGAGAAAACACAAATGACTCAATATTAGTATGTGTAACATTTTCTAAGCATAATTTTTGGCACCACAAACATCACTTGTGATTGATTTGAGATAATCTGGTGAAATGAATCTGACAGGTCATATGATCACTGGAAAATCAAACACCTTGAGGAAATCTTCTGTAGTAAAAGTATTCAACACATACCATAATTCTGTTGTCACTACTAGATAATCTTTGCCTTATGACTGTGCTGAATTCTCAGATCATTATTTGCCTATCAGAGAATTCCTGAGTGGTTTAGAAAGTTTAGCTTTCCAAATTCTTCCTTCCTGGGATAACTCACAAAATGACTTTATCACTGTTAATTAAACAATGTCATTCAAAGTCACACTTCTGCACTCCATCAACTACATGCATATTTTCTATGGTTTTAAGAATTGGGCAGCTGAAATATCACATGAGATTTGACAAGTTTATGTTACTTTGGCTATGTGGTGCAATAGAGAACACTTATTGAAGATCTACTGTACAGATGGGCTGGGATTTAGCTCAGTTGATAGAGCGCTGCACTGGAGTCTCTGAGGTCTCAAGTTCAATTCCCAGCACCACAAAAATGGGAGAAGGGCCTGGCAATCCACTCCCAAGGCAATCCCAATACAGTCACCATTGAAAACCCTATGAGAATTGCTATGAGTTGGTTACGGACTCGATGGCACCTAACAACAACAACTGTGCAGATACAATGCCAAACATTTTAGAGATACCATCTTATTTTATCCTCACAGCACACATACACATACACACACACATACACACCCATGTAGTGCCAAAAATGTATATACATCTTGGGATGAAAACTTCTTACTCGCCTGAATGTTGCATGATGGTGGCAGCATTAATTTGATTAACGCTACGTTTTGATGGAAAATCATACTACATGTTGCTACCATAAATCAATTCAACTTCAAAAAGTAACACATAGCTTCTCTTAAAGTGTGTATATATTTTTGGCACCCCCCCGTATGTATGCATGTGTGTGTGTGTGTATGTGTGTGCATGTGTGTACAGCTGAGGAAATTAAGAAGGGTCAAACAATTTATTAAAGGCCACATAGCTACTGCTGAAGTTTAAGTTAGTCTAATGTACAAGCCTATGCATTTTCTAGTATATCATAAGGACTTCAGGTTAATATTGATATCTCTTTACAATATGAATGTAGTTATTTTTAAATTAATTTTACTATAGAAATATTTAATTAAATTTTAGTTCTTAATGTATAACATGGGGGCTGGGATTTAGCTCAGTTGGTAGAGCACCACTCTGCAGTCTCCGAGGTCCTGAGTTTGATTACCCACACCGCAAAAATGGGAGAAGGACGTGGCAACCCACTCCCAAGGCAACCCCGAAAATAATCTGCCATTGAATACCCTATGAGGGTTGCTATGAGTCGGTCACATCATGACTCCACGGCACCCAACAACAACAACAACAATGTATAACAAACACTGTGCAAATGTTTCAGATGCTTCAAATACTTTCTACTCAACCCTTAAAATGAAATTAAGTAACTTCTATAGTAAATATGTGGCTAGGGTTTAGCTCAATTGGTAGAGTGCTGCTCTGTACTCTCTGAGGCCCTGGGCTTGATCTCCAGCATGGCAAAAGTGGGAGAAAGACTTGTCAGCCCACTCTTGAAACAATGCCAAAGAAACAATCAGCCATTAAAGACCCTATGAATAGCACAGAAGCATTGGCATAGTGCCGGGCATGGCACAGTGTCAGGGATTACATAGGGTTGCTCTCAGTTGCACTCAACTCGATGGCACCTAACAACAACAACAACAGCAGCAGCAGCAGCAACATAATAAATATGATAGGTATAACTGGAATTCTTAACTTTAAATTTCACTTCTAGTCCATGTTTTTCCCATCCAAGGTGGATAATTTATTTTTTTACAATCTTGTCAACATAGATAATATGCATTTTGTTTTTAGATGGACTGAGTCACTTCTTTCTTGATAGATTTATTCATTCACTCATCAAACACTTATTGAGGATATACCATGTCCAGACAGCTCTGCAGATATGAGGTTTGAGCAGTGAATTTGAGCAATGATTCTCATCTTTGGAGCCAACTCATGCTTCACATTGAAATATATTAAATTTATGGATAATGTGCCTATGTGATAACTTTTATCTACCATTAGTTTTATTTAAAATGTAATGATCACCAACACATCAAATGTAAGGTGAATCTTAATCTCCAATTAGTAAAATAGTTCTTTTAATTTTTAATCTCAAGATAGTTGAATATAAAAAATGTTGAGACTGTGGCTGAAACAGAGACCTTAGTCTTTTAGTCTACTAATATATCAATAGCAAATTCTGAGATGGAGTAAGCGGTTGTATTAATAAGCCCCCTCCAATGTTTTTGGTAGCCATATCTCTTACTTTCCTTTGTTTTATATTCTTATCACTATGCCTAATGCCTAAGTCCTCTGTTTCATATAGGTCTCATTACCTCTCATTTTCCTTATATTCCCTCTTCTCATATTTATTTCAATGCCTACTGGTATTTCTTACTCATTTTTTCTATTATTTTCTTGCATCAGAATTTATGACATAAAAAATTTGAATTTTATTGTGCATATGTAGTCTAGCTTTTGTGCTTACAATGCTACGGTATAATATTAAACCATTATAAATTTTGTTTGGGTCTTAAAATTTATAATTACATTTATATGCCAGTTACCTTTATTCTCTGATTGATTGAACAGAATTTAAAAGATATTAAAGAATATAGGGGAAATCCCCTAAAAATGCAAATATTATCCACCCCTATCAAAACTAGACAGATTAGGAGCAAAGGGAAAAATAGTAATTTTCAAGACAGCTATTTAGGTATTTCTGCTTTAACTTATATACAAATGTGCATGAAAATAGTAAAATATTGTTGCTGCTGATGAGTGTTACTCGGCTTTCCGTTACTAGGAAAAAATGCCTGAGATAACCCATTGAAAGGAGGAAAAGTTTATTTTGGCTCATGATTTCAGGAGTTTCAGTCCACGGTTGGATGGCTTACTGCTTTGGGGCTGTGGCCACATAGCATGCCATGGCAAAAATGTGTGCCAGAGGAGGCTATTCACTTCATGGCAACTGGGAGGCAAAGAGAGACAGATAGGGGTTAGGTGCCAATATCCCCTTCAAGGACATGCTCTCAATGGCCTAAATTCCTTCCACTAGGGTCCACGTCTTAAAGGTTCTAGCACCTTCCTATAGCACCTAGCTGGGGAACAAGCATTTAACACCTGAACCTCCTTCTGTTAAAGTCACTGCATCAAAAAGGGCTTTCAAAAATTTCCCTGGTACTAGACTTTCTGTTGAAATTAAAATTTGTATCCACACACACACACACACACACCTCCATTAGAAAACAGTAGTGAAAATTGCTCATTATATAGAATTACAATTGGTGAATACCCTGAAATTTTAAAATCAAAACTTTGAACAATGTCGTTAGCCTAGCAAGCACCACATGAGAAAGCAGATTATTGAGACAAATTGGATTGCACCAACCTGATAAGGGACATAGAGGAGGCTCATGTCATGATACCACCAGATGATTAAAGGGGGAAATGGTCCAAACCAGAACAATCACTTTCTGCTTAACTATATGCTAATTAATGTCCAGACCAATCTTACATCAAACAGTCATTTATGTATTAACTTGTTTAGATTACATAATTTGCTGAAATCTAGGCATCGTGATAGTTTTGGGGGACATAGCATTGAATGAAACAAATGCAATACATTTCTTATGGAACTCATATATTAATTATTTCTGTATATTTTAGTTGTTTGTGAACATTTGTATAATTACGCTCAGCATCTTCTTACCCTTTTTTCCTTACTAAAGGAAACTCAATAATATTAGGAGTGTCAAAGAGTCAAATAAAACTATGTTTATCATCTGCCTTTTCACACAGAGGTATCTAATAAAATGTAAGCAGAAGTCAATGAATGAGTTTTCCAGAAATGTGCTTTACCTGGGAGGCATATCTCTGTGCACTTGTTTCTTCCTCCTTCCTAATGTCCAGAACATAAGATATGATGGCTAGAGATGAAGCAGCCATTCTGAGACCATGAAAGAACTTGAATTTAGAAACAATATCCTAAAAGGACAATGCATAAAAATGGAATAAGTCTGATTCTCTGGGTTAATCTCAGAGTAACCAGAGAAGCTTAAGAAAGTTTGTCTCTAAATTTCTTCAGCATGAAAACTCATCACTTATTTATCCTGCTGGGTCTATTATTTAGGTTTTGTAAAATATGAAACTTTTCCTAATCTTGACGGATACTTACATGCATAGATAAAAGACATAAATTCTAACATAAACATGAATTTGTAAATACATTGAGATATTATTCCAAACTTAGATTTAAGGAAGACTCTCAACTAGATGGATTGACACAGTGACTGCAACAATCAACTTAAACATTTGTGTGCATATGTTTGTGTGCATAATACAGTATCAGGGAATGTTTCATTATGTTGTACATAGGGTGGCTATGAGTCCAACCTGTCTTGATGGCACCTAACAACAACAATTTTCAAACAAATCTTCTATATAGCCCTATTGTTCCAAGTTTATAAAGCTCTATGTTGAAAGATACTTTCAAATATTTTAAGCAAGATGTCCAGAGAAACTGGGAGGCCACTCTAAGCAATTTTTGGTGTTCAAGATCAATGAACTAGCCAACAAGAACTTCTTACTGAATGAATTCCCAGATAAACTAGCCCTGTGTTATAGTTTCTTCTATGTCTGCTTTACTTTCAACTTCACTACTCTAGTCTCTTAATACATCTTCATATTGCTTAATTACGCCTTTAATAATTTCCATTATTTATAAGTATCTTCTGTCTTTAGTTCAATTACCCTGCTGATAAAAACACTATTGCTTCATGTTCTGTCAGCCACCATGTTCAGACTAAGGTAGGATATTCAATTATTAAGTTGATGATTAAATAAATAATCCATGCATCCTTGTTCAATAAATAAAAATGGCATTGTGATTTTTATGAGAATATTTAAAGTTATTTTGTAAATTTTTAGAACTAAATTTTTTTTTTCGGTACTGGGAGTTGAACCCAGGGCCTTGTGTTTGCATGCTCTGCAAGTGCTGTACCACTGAGCTGTACCCCCAGCCCTGTTTTTACTTTTTGAGACAGGGTCTCGCTAAGTTACGCAGACTGCCTCTGGTCTCAAACTTGTGATCTTCCTGCCACTGCCTCCCGAGTGGCTGGCATTACAGGTGTGCACCACCGTGCCCAGCTCGAGCTAAATTTGTTTTTGAAGAGCACATAAGAATTTCATCATTTGTTGCAAATTAAAGGAGCACTTTTAAAAGAGTGGCATTAAGAGATATCTCAGTCATGTGTTTAGTAATACTACTCAACATGCTCCTCTTTTACCCCTTCTTTAGCAGATCTGTCTTGCACCCCTTATGTCATGGGCACTAATCTAAACTGGAGGAGAAGAGCAAGATAGATGAAACAGGAATGAGTGAGGAAGACTACTTAACAATGAGCTCAGATTATAGCTGGGAAAGTGGACTCTACAGAACTGTGCAAATGCATTCTGCAATTCAAGATAATGAGAACAAAACGTTAGAGAAATAAAACGGGATGAGAAGAGAGAAGATGCCTGGGATATGGACTGTTTTTGATGTGGACAGATAATGATAAGAACTAATTTTGACTCATCAACACAAAGACCTGGGAAAAGGGATTCCAGGCCCTGAGTTAGAAATGAGCTGGGTTATTCCAGAAATAGTCAGAAAGTTGGAAAGGTGAGTGAGGCTGGAGGGATGTGAGTCAGAGTGGCTGAGGAGAAACACCAAGAAGAAGGCAGAGAGCAACTATGAGGTGAAAGTAAGAATCTCATGTTACTCTAAGGGGAATGGAAGATTACTGGAAAGCTTAAATAGGACAATTTATTAACATACTTACATATTAAATTGTTGTCTGGCTTACTGAGTAAAGGATAGAGCAATTAGAGAGCCTGAGTGGGAACGGGGAGATCAGGTAAGGGATGCCAAGTCTAGTCCAAGTGAGAAATACATACATTGGAAAAGAGGAGTACTGGTGATTAGTGAAAAGGGCCCAAATCCAGAAAATAGGTAGCAGATAGATTTGACAGGACTTGCTGATATAGTGTGTGTGGTGAACAGTCAATATACAGGGCAGATGAAGTCTCTGAGTGACCACTTTGACACATTGAAATATTAAAGTGTTCTTATTTCACCCTGAGAAAATACAGCTTTCCTTAAAATGGTTGGCCTTCCAACTGGATGACTTGTCAAAGGATAGAGAATTGTAGAATCTTTTGCAAAGAATTCTTATTGGTGGCTAATAATCCTTAGAGGTGACTTATCAAGAGGTAGAGAGAGAAAAAACAAAGAATGATAATTTTATAGAGATCATTTTTTTTTGTAAAAAGCATAAATGATCTGAATTCCAAATCACAAATACTCAATGTTTTGTTTTCATTTGGCCTCAAACTTTCACTTTGTCCCCAGGCAACCAACAACTTCAATTATAGTAAGAAAAAAAATTGACAACTTAAAAATTTGTTAATCTGATTTATTAAATTGAAAGTACTCTCTTAGAGTAGGATGCCAGCCAAATTTTATTTGAATTGTCAGGAATCATCAGAAATATAGACATTCAGAGGAAGAAGTCCATATCAGAAAATTGAGGGCTTTGTGGATGTCTTGAAAGGTGGGAGTAAGACATATTTTTTAAAACACCAGAGACAAAATAGTGAAGCTTCTCAAATGCAGAGAACTCAATAATTAATCCTGTTTTCAATAGATTATGGTAGCAAACACACAGAGTTTGGATATTTCACATAGTATTGTGTGGGACAGATGAGCACACATCCACCAATTTCTTCATTGGATTTGATGAGTTTGTCCCACTTCAATGAGGCAAGGATTAAATGATATCTATTGTTGATTTAGGGCTGGGATTTAGCTCAGTTGGTAGAGCGCTGCACTGCAGTCTCTGAGGTCCCGAGTTCAATTCCCAGCAATGCAAAAACGGGAGAAGGGCCTGGCAATCCACTCCCAAGGCAATCCCGAAACTGTCAGCCATTGAAAACCCTATGAGGGTCACTATGAGTCATGTGTGTGTGTGCATGCATACCTGTGTGTACATCTTGAGTGTTTAATGACAGAGATAAGTTCTGAGAAATGTGCTGTTAGTTGGTTCCATCATTGTGCAAATATCATAGTGTATTTACATTACATATAGACTTATGAGATCACTGTCATTTACATGATCTGTCATTGACCAAAACTTTGTCATGACTATATATCATAAGATATGTGGCTGAGAGATAGACTCTCTTTATTACTAGTGTAGACAAGAGTGTGAAGCAACTGCAACTCTCTTACACTGGTGGTTGGAGTATAAAATGGTTTGAACATTTTGGTGAATAGTTTATTAGTCTCTTAAATTTTCAGATAAACATCTATCAAATGATACATTCATCCTACTCATGAATATTTACCAAAGAGAAATAAATATAGCTTACCATTTAAGATTTACATGCAAATGTTCATGGCAACTTTGTTTGTAAACAGCCCCAAACTGGAAAACAACACAAATACCCTGTTACATAAACCTGAAAAAGACATCACCAGAAAAGAAAGATGCAGACCAATATCCCTGAAGAAAATCGATGCACAATTGCTTAACAACATACTAGCAAATCAAATTCAATAGGTTATCAAAAAGATCATATCCCAAAATCAAGTTGATTTTATTCCAGGGATGCAAGGATGACCCAACATACACAAACTAATAAATACATTACATAAATAAAATGGAAGATAAAAATCACATGATCATCTCAGTAGATGCAGAAAAAGCATTTAATAAACTTCAATATCCCTTTGTAATAAAAGTATGCAACAAATGATGTGTAGAAAGATTGTACCTTCAATAATGACATTAAAGGCTATGACATCACAACATAATAAAGGCTATATATGACAAATTCAAAACCAACATTACACTGAATCTAGAAAAATTGAAAGCATTTCTTCCAAATCAGGAACAAGACAAGGATGTCCACTCTCACCACTTTTTTTTTCTATACTAGAGTTTGAACCCAGGGCCTCACACATGCTTTGCAAGTGCTCTAACACTGAGCTGCACCCCTACTTCATTTTTTTCTATTTTCTGTTTGGAGGCACGGCCTCACTAATTTACAAAGGCTGCATATGGTCTTGAACCTGTGATCTTCCTGTCTCCACCTCCCAAGTTGCTGGGATTACAGGAGTGAGCCACCATGCTTGGCTAACTCTCAACCCTCTTACTCAATATAGTACTAGGAATTTCAGGGCTTGACTTTATCTCAGTTGGTAGAGTACTGCTCTGTGTTCTCTGAGGCCATGGAGTCAATCCCCAGCACCACAAAAATGGGAGAAGGACATGGCGATACACTCCCAAAACAGTCAGTCATTGAAAACCCTGTGAATAGTAGAGAAGCACTGACATAGTGCAGGGCATTGCATAGCATCAGGGAATGTTTCCATTTTGTTGTACATAGGTCACTATGAGTTGGACTGGACTCGACAGCACTTAACAAGAAAAACAACTAGAAATTTTAGCCATAACATTTAGGCAAGAGAAAGAAATACATGGCATACAAATAGGAAAGGAAGAAGTCAAATTATCCCTGTTTGCAGATGATATGATTCTATATATAGTAAATCCTAGAGACTCCAACAAGGGACAATTAGAACTGATAAACAGAACTGGGCATGGTGGTGCACACCTGAAATCCCAGAAGCTTGGGAAGCAGAGGCAGGGGGATTGCAAGTTCAAGACCAGAGGCAGTCTGCATAATTTAATGAAACCCTGTCTTTAAAAGTAAAAAAAAAAAAAAATTGCAAAGCATGCAAGCATGAGGCCCTGGGTTCAACCCCCAGTAGTGAAAAAAACAAAACAAAACAAAAACCAAAAAAACCAAAAACTGATAAACAAACTCAGTAATATAGGATACAAAATCAACTTATAAAAATCAGTAACTTTCTATACACTAAGAAGGAAATCGCTAAGAGAGAAACCACAAAAGCAATTCCATACATAATACTCTGTGGGGGTTGCCAGCCAGGGGCTCAGGGTCTTCCCATGGGACTGGGTTGAGCACCAATGCTCAACCAATCAGAGGCTGTGGGAAGCCAGCTACAAAAAAACAACTAAAACTTTATTGAACAGCAAAAATGAACAGGAACAAATAGGAACTGATGCTGCAGCTATGCTTCTGGTGCTGGGACCTGAAGCTCTTCTAATCCTCTGTTGATTGTAGGTCTCCACTGGTCATCTGCCTCCAGCGCTGGATCCAGAGGCTATCCTCTGTTGATTGAAGATCTCTGATGGTCTCTTGCTGATGTTGTTTGCAGTCTTCCCGATGGTTAGATGCCTTCTTTGTAGCTCTCTTCTCCTCACCAATCTCCATTATTTCTCGTGTCTTCAGTGTTTCTCTCTCTCTTGTGCTCTCTCTTTCTCTTTCTTTCTTATGATCAGGTAGTGGCCAAGTGTGTGATGTATCTTGATGTATCTTGGTGTCTTGGTCTCTCTTCTGCAATGGAATGGCTTCTGACTGCTGGACTGCTTTGCTTATATGCCCTTTTGGTAACTGCCCTAATTGCGACTGGCTGATCAGTAACCAATCATGTAGCAGCACGTGGGACTGGGCAGGACCAATCAGGATGGATGTGTAAATCATGGGTGAAAGTGGATGTCCATTCTTAGCCAATCAAGGGGAGATCCTTAATTACCAATCAGGGGACAAGATGAGGGCTGAATATAGCCAATTAAATAACAGGGGGTCTGAACGGTAAGGTGCCATCTTGGCTCACTCAATGCCAAGAGAGACCTGGTTATGGGACAAGGGTCACTGGGAGCCACCTTGCCCTGGAGGATAGATGTTAGTCCTCCAGGTAGGCTAGATAGGCTCCTATGACAGTGGTCCTATCTAGGATCCCTACAATACTCCCTAAAAGCCCTAAAAATAAACTTAACTAAGACTGTGAAAAACTTCTACAATTAAAATCACAAAACTCTGAAGAAAAAATTGATGAAGACATTGAAAGTTGGAAAAACTTCCCATGTACACGAATTAGAAAAATTAATATTGTCAAAACTTCCATACTATCCAAAGCAGTCTATAGATTTGATGTAATCCCCACCAAAATACCAATGACATTCTAAACTGATCTAGAGAAATCTACCCTAAAATTTATATGGAAGCACAAAAGACCCCAAATAACGAAAGCAATCCTGAACAAAAGCAGCAATCCTGGAGGCATTATAATACTTTAATTGAAGGCATATGAAGGAGCCATGGTTATTAAAGTCAATTCATACTGGCAGAAAAATAAGCATATAGACCAATGGAACAGATCTATACCATCTATACACATCTATACACATCTATAGCCAGCTATTTCTTGACATAGGTGCCAGAAACATACAGTAGAGAAAAGACAGTATCTTCAACAAATGGTGCTGGGAAAACTGGATATCCACATGCAGAAAACTGAAACTTGATTCCTATCACCCTGTACAAATATTAACTCAAAATGTACTATAGACCTTCATGTAAAGCCTAAAACTCTGAAACTGCTAAAGAAAAATATAAGTAAAAATTTCAACATATTTGTACAGGCAATGACTTTCTGGATATAACCCAAAAACATAGGAAGCAAAACAAAACTAAGTAGGATTACATCAAACTAAAATTCTTCTGCACAGCAAAAGAGAAAATGAACAGAGTGGAGAGAGAACTTGCAAAATGGGAGAAAATACTTGCCAGGCATTATCTGACAGAGGGTAAATATCCAGAATATATAAGGGGATCTAAAAACTTAACAACAACAACAACAATAAAATAAGTAATCCAACTAAAAATGGGCAATTGATCTGAATAGACATGTCTCAGAAAAAAATACAAATCATGAATAAGTATATTGAAAATATTTGGTATCACTGGTAGGTTGTTAGGTGCCGTCAAGTCGGTATCTGACTCATAGTGACCCTCATAGGGTTTTCAATGGCTGACTGTTTCGGGATTGCCTTGGGAGTGGATTGCCAGGTCCTTCTCCCATTTTTGCGGTGCTGGGAATTGAACCCTGGTCCTCAGAGACTGCAGCGCAGCACTCTACCAATTGAGCTAAATCCCAGCCACCAGGTAAATGCAAATCAGAGCTACAATGAGACATCATCTTACCCCCACTAAGAATGGCCATTACAAAAACAATAACAATAACAACAACAATAATAAATGTGGGCAAGGATGTGGAGAAAAACAATCTCTTATCCACTGTTGGCTGGGGCTATAACTTAATATGGCAGTATGGAAAACAGTATGGAGTTTTTTCAACAAGCTAAAAATAAGCTTAAAATAGAACTACAGTATGATCTATCTATTCTATTCCTTGGTGTGCATCCAAAGGAAATGAAGTCAAGATACAAAAGATATTCTTGCAAGCTCTTGTATATTGTGGCACTGATCCCTAGAGCTAAGATAGGAAATCAACCTAAATGCGCATTAACAGATGAGTGACTAAAGAAAATATGGTATATACCCACAAGGAAGTATTATTCGGCCATAGAGAAAAATGAAATCCTGTCATTTGCAGGGAATTATGTTAAGTCAAATAAGTCAGACACACACACACAAAACAAGTATCATCTGTTTTCTCTCATATGTGGAAATTTAAAAGTAAGTCATCTTAAAGTAGTTTAGGGATTACTAGAAACTAAGAAGCGTACTGGGAAGGGGAATAGGAGGGTAGCAGAATGGTAGATGGATATTGCAAATGACTACTATATGCATGTATGGAAATATCACAGTGAATTACATTAATTTGTATAATTAATATATGTTTATACTACAAAAATTTAAAAAATGGTGGCATGTCCATATAGTGGAATTCTATTCAGTAATTAAAAAGAATAAATTATTGATACAGACTGCAATGTACACGTATCTCAAAAATTTTATGCTGAGTAAAGGAGTTCATCCTGCATAAATTCATTTATATACAATTCTAGATTAATCCAAACTAATCTATACTGACAAGAAGAAGATCAATGATTGCCTGGAGGACTGGCTAGGGGAGCATTAGGTATAGGAAAAGGAAGAATTATTGAAGGGCAAAGGGAATTTTGAAGAGCAACAGACATGTCCACTATCTTGGTTTTGGCAATGGCTTTATAAGTAAAGATATGTTCAAAACTTGCATTTCATATCTCTGATTTTAGCCTTTAATTTTATATTAAATTTTCAGAAAGTTATTTTAAAAATTTAGTAAATAAGAAAATTGCTTATTTTTGAAGAAAATATTTCTAGTTAAGTGAGGATCATAATCATATTCTAGAAGTTTACTTACCATTTTGTTAATACAGTCATATGATAGACTAGTCACTTGTTTAAAAATGACACAAAATGTCAATCAGTGTTTATATCCTCTGGTTTATGCCCAATGACAAATTTTGTTATATGGTTCATGTAAGTATTTTGAAAGAGAGAGAGAAATTAAAAAACACTCATATGTGTAATCTCTATCCCTATTCACTATGGGTATCATATTTGGTCCCTGTTTAATTGCATTTTGGTTCTCACTTTATCAAGAAGCAAAATGGATTTTCATAATGAAGCTACCCTTCCTAATGAAATCTGAATCTGCTACTCCCTCATTGCTCTTTACAATGAAATGTTACCTGAGTCCCCGTCATGTACCATAGAGTGGTAATGATATTCATTCTAGATAGTAGTCACCTCCTGGGAATTATGGAATTGTATTCTAGGATGTTTTCATTTTGTGTTCCTCAACTGTGCTGTGCTTCAGCATAAAGAAACTCTTTTTTCTTCCATACTTACTTGCCCTTCTCCTCCCAGTAGCCTCAGTATTATGTATACCTTTCCCTTTACTATAAAGGTGAAAAACTGGACAAAACCTTTTTTTAAAATTTTCCTTGTCATCTAAGGATTATACTGTGTCATCCAAGTTCAGTTTTAATCAGAGACAGTAATACTTTCTACAGAAATATAGTGAAAACAGCTGCAGAATGTGGGCAAATATTGAGCTATAGTTCCTATTTGTATTGTTAGAATGACTAAAGAAAATATGGTATATACTCTTTTGTTTCAGGAATTTACTATTTTCAGAGAGAAACTCACTAGAGAGTTTCAAATCTTTGTAATACTTTGCTACCTCACTGAGAAACGGTGTGATACAGGTGGGATTGAACATCCAGATCTTGTCTGTGAGAAAAGTTCTATTTCCCAGGCATAGAAAAACAAGCATTTTAGGTCAATTGATAACCACTTAAGAACTCTACATCCCTCCTGGAACCTCGCCATTTAATAACTTATTGAAGAGTTATAGAATATATCCTAAAGATTTACAATACAAACTTCAGGGCAGGCAGAGCTGGCTCCATGGTGCGCAACCTATGCAGCTGCTCTACACCCTGTGCTTAAAAGGGTCCTGCATTTGGCTTAATGCCCTGTTGTCTTGAAAATCTTCATAATTTTTGAACAAAGTGTCCTACATTTTCATTTTAGTCTAGGCCTTACAAATTTGGTAGCCAGTCCTAATTATAGCTCAGAGTACTTACAAAGTATATGGCATTCTAATAATCTGCTTCCTTATTCATAAAAAGGATTATTGTACCTACCTCCTAGAATTATTGTTTTGTGGTATATATACTCAATGAAATATTATTCAGCAGTAAAGAAGGATAAAATTGTATCATTTGCAGCCAAATGGATGGAACAAGAGGATATCATTTTAACCAAAATAACCCAGACTCAAAAGGAGAAATGCTGCATGTTCTTGCTCACATGCAGGAGCTAAATCTACCTCAAAGGAAAAAAATTATATACATATACATATATATATATACATATATACATATATATATATATATATATGCGCAATCAAACTTATCTAAGAATGAAATATACAAGTATACCCAATATGATGGTGGAGGGACTAGTGGTAAAGAGTGGATGATGAAGAAAGGGGGATTGAAAAGGGAAACAACTTAGAAGGGTAAGAAGGAGAGGAAAAATGCAAAATACAAGACTCAACTATATGAAAATATTAACAAAAAGAAGAAAAAGGAAAAAAAATCAGGTAACGTATGGCTGCATAGGACTATCATTAACATGTGTTAATTAAAATTCTGTTTCTTTTTCTTTTTTTCCTTTTGATAGTTGCATAATGGATATATCAAATGAATGACTCATTACTCTGTACCTTACTAAAATGTATAAATAAAATGCTACTAATAAAAGTATATGTGAGGGGATGGAAATGTACCTTGGTGGTGGACCACTTGCCTAGCCGTGCTCAAGGCCCTGGGTTCAACCCCCAGCATCACATAAACAAACAAACAAATAATCGAACAAATAAAATGAGAGTGTGGGAGAAAGAATTTGTTATTGTTAGATGCCACAGAGTTGAGTGCTTCTCATAGTGACCCTATGTACAATAAAATGAAACATTGCCCAATTCTATGCGATGTACATGATCTTTTTATGTTGAGTCCATTGTTACAGATACTGTGCTTCTTTTCATTTTGAGTTGTGTGACAACAGCCCCTGGCCAGTTTTTTAACCTGGAATTGTCCTTCTCAAGGACTCGGGAGCCATGCTTTTGAAATGTAATCTTCAAGGGAGATGGCACCCCTATCATTCAGGCTCTGTGGGTGTGTAGGGGCTTAACTTCAATAGGCAACTGTCAGCAAACTCAGGCAACATAACTGCATTGGCCAACCTCACCAACAACCTCTTCTATGACTTTCTTCTTCACTATCTCACTTTAGCCCTTAGGACTTTCCTGTCTTTTGCTTCAGTGGAGTTGAGTTCAGTCTTTCTTATCTATTGCAATGGTCATTTAATTCTGTCTGGTGCAATTTTTCTTTGCTCTTGAAGACATTCCATATGGGCTTTATGACATACTGGTTGTATGTGTGACCAGAGAACCATGCTGTATGGATCATGACCACATTATTTATTTTATAGATGTGTTTGGGCAATTATCTTTACCCCTCTGGAGTCTCTGCTTACTAACTTATAAACAGGAATATTAAAAGTATATAACTTACAGAGGTATAATAAATAAATGAGATATCCATTTATAGTGGCCAGGCATTTTAAGCTGGGCTCAGTAATTGTTGGCTTTATATATATTTTTTTCAGTACTAAAGGATTGAACACAGGGATTTGCACATATTTTCAAGTGTTCTACCAATGAGCTGCACCCCCAGCCCATTTTTAAATTTCTTTTCTTGACGCAGGATTTTGCTAAATTATGAAGGCTGCCCCTGGCCTCAAATTTAAGATCCTCTGGCCCCTGCCTCCCAAGTCGCTGGGTTTACTGGCAGGAGCCACCACCCTCAGCTTGATTGTTTGCTCTAAACACCAGTCTCAATAAGTGTCAACTATTAATATTGGTCACAACATATGATATAAATAGGTAATATTTGGTCTTAGCTAATAAAACCAGGCCTTCACCATCTTTTTTGTGATTCTAGAAGAGTTTATAATTTCCTTTTCAAATCTACATACTTGTCTACCTTCCCTAATGAATTCTTAGTGCACATTATCTCCAAGACATTATTTCCATCCATTCACATTGCCCTCAATACTTTCCTATTACTCTGGAAAGCGTTACATTATGAAGTATGTAAAAGGGCGCCCAGGCCTGACCCTAGCCATCTTTCTAACCCCATTTTCGTGACTTTCCCACACATATCTCCACTAATATAACCAACTTCTAATATTCCAGCCTGCAGCCATACCACTGTAGAGTCCGATCCTGCTAGATCTTGGAAGTAAGCAGGGTAGGGCCTGGTTAGTACTTGGATGGGAGACCACCTGGGAACACCAGGTGCTGGAGGCTTGGGAGACAGACCCAGCAACCCACTCCCCCAAAACAATCAGCTATTGAAAGCCCTATGAATAGCAGAGAAACATAACAATAGTGTTTTGGCTATTGTGGATAGGGCCCCTACGAGTTGTATACCGATTCATCGGCACCTAAAAACAACAACACAACAACAATTATTCCAATCTTCTGCAGGGTCCTGGCAGCCCTGTACTCTCTACTTAGTGGCCCACAGTGCTCTTTTTGCTAGAAAATCCTATTTTTCTTATGTTCCAGGTACAGAAAATCTAGTTGTTAATACTCAATGATCAACTCTCTTTCAAAGATAAAATATGAAAATCCTTTCCTTCACATTTTTCTTTTTCTCCAATCTCTTTGTGAAAGCTAATCCCAGTTGAGTTTGGTCTTATTCTTCAATTCTTTTCATTGCACTTATAAATATTCACACAAAATAGCCCCTGCATTGAATATATGTTTTTACCCAAAAGTGTGATCATAGGGTACATACAATTCTGAAATGCACATCTTTTTTTTTTAAGATTACCTTACCCATGAATTATGTTATTTAATTCCACAAGAAAGCTATGAAATAGGAAGCAGTATTAAACCCTATTTTCAAGCAGAGAAAATCAGTTCAAAGAAGGTAACTGTACTGTTGAGGTTCAGATGGATGGTAACAAGCAGGAGTGAATGCAAAATGAGTCTGGCTTGCTCCAAAACCCTCTATCTGAATAAGAATGTAATGACAGGATGTAGGAAGGGTTGATACACAAGAACTGAACTGATGGGTTTGGAAACTTGGGAGAGGACTAAGGAAATGAAAGTGATGGGACTATCAGGCAAGCTCAGCAGGAGAAGGCATGAGAGAAGAGATAAAAATCAGGCATGGTCATCAGAAAAAGGCTAGAATTTCATTCCTTTTTAGTGAAAGAGTTTGGGGCCACAATGGGTTTAAGGGCTCATCAACTGGGAAGGACAAGGAGTTCTGAAATCTTAAACATCCTGCTCAGAAAATGTAGTACAGGCAGGGAAGGTTGCATTCAATTCTCTGGAGCTGACACCTACAGTCCAAGGTTACCAGTCTGTGTTTGTGGTGAATATATTTCGTTGTCTGTTAAACTGGGAGGAATGATAGGGAAGGTAGGCTTTCAACCATTCACATTTGCCCTTTCCCTGTAACATGTGCCATATTCGGCTGGGGCTATTAGAGTACCACAGACTGAGTGGCTTGTAAAAAAACAATTTATTCCTAATGGTTCTGGAGGCTGGGAACTCCAAGATCACAGGGATGATGGTGGTCTGGTGAGGACCTGCTTCACAGACAGCCATCCTCCCACAATGACCTCACACGATAAGAGGTGAGTGTTCTCTCCGGGACATCTTTTAGAAGGACACTAATCCTATTCATAAAGGCTCCACTCCTATGACCTAATCACTTTCCAAAAGCCCTGCTTCCCTAAGCCATCACTTTGGGATGAGGATTTCAGTATTTGGGGGAGACATAAACATTTAGATCATAGCAACACAGGACTTTCAGTGCTAAAACAAAAAATTACTGAACAGCCCAAGATAAATTTGTCACCCTGCTTGAAAATAACATTTTGGAAAAAATCCTACTCCTATATTTCAAACACCATCTCTTGCACATATTTCAATCAGCCTTGAAGTAAGTGTTACATTTTCCATGAACATTATTACCATCCCCAATTCAGAATTATAATTGCTTTCCCTTACTCTGTCTTTACTTAACATATAGAATTTGTGTAATTTTTATTTTAAGTTGCAGTTATTTGTGACATGTCTTTCTTTGAGTAGAGACCATTATTTCAGTTATTTTGAGTCAATACTCCCACCAGCAATACCAAACCCTGTACTGCCTTACTAAAGGCAGTTCCTTACTAAATATTAGACTTAACTAAAAAAGCCTATTTTTGTTATAAGCCCTTTTTGACTTTTACTACCTTACATACAATGACAGAATTCACAAAAGTTTTACATATGCTGGATGTGAAAAGGCATATCACTTAGATTTGTTTCCATTACAAAGGCACAAAACTTGTTCAATATTTTCACAGCTATTTACTTGAATTGAACTTTTACCTCAAATATGACATTAAGTTCTACATCAAAGAAAAAAAACTAACCATTTCCATTTAAAGCAGCTAATATACTTGAAAACTAATATAAAGATTAGAGAATGATTTTCAAATTTTATTTGCAAACATGGGGATGATATTTATGAAACAAGATACAGTGTACTTCAGCATCACAGCAACAAGACATCCTAATGAAAATGAAATCAAAGTAGCGACAAAAGAAGAGATTGCTGGGGAAATCCCACTTACATAAGATAATCAAGTTCCTAGCTTTTATTTTAAATGGTGAATTTTTAAGGGTATATTATACATTTGAAATAATTAAATGATTTCTAAAACATAGGCTATGTGTGAACCAATGATAAAAACACATTATGAACTACAGGTTATGATCAATCTGATTCTGTGTAACCACAGTACAAGAAATAAAAGGGTATAGCTGCTAACTATAGATAAATAGAAATATATACTCTTTATTATGTCCATAGGGCTGGGATTTAGCTCAGTTGGTAGAGCACTGCGCTGCAGTCTCTGAGGTCCCGAGTTCAATTCCCAGCACCACAAAAATGGGAGAAGGGCCTGGCAATCCACTCCCAAGGAAATCCCGAAACTGTCAGCCATTGAAAACCCTATGAGGGTCCCTATCAGTCGGATACCAACTAGATGGCACCTAACAACAACAACATAATGTCCATATTAAATTGCTGCTCCCTTCAACTCAAATATATTGAATATGCACTATGGATTTTTTGTTGTTGTTGTGGAAAAAAATACTTCACAAACATGATATCAACCCTCTTAAATTTCTTAGCATAGAATATTGAAGGCACAATTGTTTCTTTTATTTTGTTTTGTTGTTAGGGATTGAACCAGGGCCTCATGCATGCTGGGTAAGCACTCTACCACTGAGCTACATCTCTGGCTAAAAATATTGTTAACTATCAGCAAAATATACAACAGGTCTCTAGAAATTTTTCATCTTGGATAACTAAAACTTTATACTCATTGAATTATAGCTCCTCACTTCTCTCTTTCCTGGCAACTCTACTATTCTACTTTCAGTCTCTATGAGTTTGACTACCTTATATTCCTTTACTCCCCACATGTCTGTTAGCTTGTTGTGGGGCTTGCACGTTGCTATGATGTTGAAAACTAAGCTACTAGTATTTCAGATACAAGCAGATATCCATGGTGGTCAGACTTTAGCTGAGTTTCCAGACTAAGACAGACTAGGAGAAGGACCTGGTAGCCCACACCTAAAACAATTAGCCTTTGAAAACCCTATGAATAGCGGAGAAGTGCTGTCAAATATAGTGCTGGAAAATGAGCTCCCCACTCTAGACTGAAAGGCATTCAAGAAATGACTGGGGAAGAATTGCCTTCTCAAAATAGTTGTTGTTAGGTGCCATCGAGTTCGTATCTGACTCATACTGACCCTATGCATAACAGGTGAAACATTATTGTCAGTGCTTCTCTGCTATTCATAGGGTTTTCAATGGTAGATTTTTTTTGGGGGGTGGGGTGGGGGCATAGGTTGCCAGGTCCTTCTCCCAAGCCTACAGCTCCTGATGATCCCAGGTGGTCTCCCATCCAAGTACTAACCAGGCCTAGCCCTGCTTAGCTTCTGAGATCTGATGGGATTGAATGCTACAGTGGTACAGCTGCAGGCCCTCAAAACAGGGTGGAACTTAATGACAGGAATGGAGTAAAGCCCCTTGAGACCTTTTTTTGCATATGTGGCATGACTCAAAATGAGAAGAAACACATGCAACAATGGGCTCAAACATAAAAAGATCATGTACATGGCACAGTGTTGGATAGCATTTTGTTTTGTTGAACATGTTGCTAAGAGTTAGATCCTACTCAATGGCATCCAATAACATATGCCTTTATAAGTAGGATAATATAATATTGGACTTTTTGTGCTGGGCTTATTTCACCCTATATACTGTCTCTAAGTTTCATCCATGTTGTCACATAGGGCAAGATTTCCTTCTTTTTAAGGCTGAGTAATATCCATTGTATGAATATACAACATTCCATTATCCATTCATCTGTGGATGGGCATTTGAGGTATTGTGACTAGTGCTACTAGAACATGAGTGTGCCAATAATGCTTTGAAATCCAGTTTTCAGTTGTTTTAGATACATATACCCAGAAGTGGAACTGCCGCATGATCTGATAGTTCTATTTTTTTTGAGGGGGTCTACTATGGGGTTGAACTCAGAGCCTCACACATACTTTACAATCACTGAGATGCACCCCAGCCCAATTTTTACTTTTTATTTTGAGACAAGGTCTTGCTAAATTATGCAGCTGCCTCTAGCCTTGAACCTGTGATCCTCCTGCCTCCACCTCCCAAATTGTTGAGATTCAGGCCTGTGGGAGGGCACCCAGCAGTAGTTCTATGTTTAATTTTTTGTGCAACCTCTATAATTGTTTTCAGACCTGCTGCACCATTTTACATTTCAAGCAATGGTGCCTAATGTTTCTGATTTCTCCACATTCTTGCCAACACTTACAACTTATTTATTTTTGTGATGGCCATCTAAACAGACGTGAGGTGATATCTCATTGGGATTTTGATTTACATTACCCTGATAATAGGCAATGTTGAGATCCTCTCATATACCTTTTGGCCATTTTTATGCATTCTCTATAGAACTTTATGTTTAGGTTCTTTGTCCATATTTATCAAGTTGATAACACTACTTTCCTATTGACTTGTAGGAATTCCTTTTACACTGAGGATTTTAATCCCTTATTAGATATATTGTTTATAAACATTTTTTCCTCATGGCAAGCTGTCATTTCGTTCTGTTGATTGTTTCCTTTGCTGTGCAGAAGCTTTTTAGTTTGATGTCCTAGTTATCAATTTTTTTTGCCATCTATGCATATGATGTTCTATAAAAGAAATATAACAAGATCAATGTCATAAAGCTTCCTCCCTTTGTTTATTCTAGTTTTACAATTTTGTGTCTTAGGTTTAAAGTTTTAATCTGTTTTGAGTTGGTTTCTATGCATGTTGTAAGTTTAAAACCCAAATTCATTCTCAGTTTTCTTAAAACCATTTGTCCAAAAGACTATCCTTTTCCTGCAGTGTGTTCTTGGCACCCTTGTCAAAGAGTGACTATATATCCTGTGTTCATTTCTGATCTCTCTATTCTGTTCCACTGGTCAATATGTCTTTATGCAAGTGCTATACTGTTTTAACTACTGTGCATTTGTAATATGTTTTTAAATCAGGAAATGTGAAGCTTCCAGTTTTGTTCTTTTGCAAGATTGACTATTTGAGGTCCTCTGTGGTTCCACATGAATTGTAAGATTGTTCTTTTCTATTTCCATAATTTTTTTTACTGGGATTTTGGTAAGAATTGTACTGAACTTTTAGATCACCTTTAATAGTACATACATCTTAACAGCCTGCAACTGTAGCACTGTGGCCTCCGATCCTGTCAGATCTCGGAAGCTGAGCAGAGTAGGGCCTGTAAGTACCTGGATGGGAGATTGCCTGGGAACACTAGATACTGTATGTAGGCTTGGGAGAAAGACCAGCAACCCACTCCCCAAAATAATCAATCTGCCATTGAAAACCCTATGAATAGCAGAGAAGCACTGACCATAGTGTTTCACATGTAGGGTCGCTATGAGTTGGACACTGACTCAACGACACCTAACAACAACCACAACCACCACAGCAACAACATGGATATCTCTCCATATATTTGTGCATTTAAATTTTTCTTTCATTAGTATTTTGTAGTTTTTAGTGTACAAGTCTTACACTTCCTTGATTAAGTTTATTTTCAAGTATTTTATTCTTTGTGATGTTATTATAAATGAGGTTGCCTTTTTAATTTCTTTTTCTGAAAGTTTATTAATAATATGAGGTGTGGCCAAAACATGTAGTAATGTTTAAATTTAAAAATTTTATTACTTTAAATAACACATTACCATTAATCCTCCTCAAAATCCTCCCCCTGGCTTTGGACACACTTATCCCACTTTCTTGCCACTTTCTAAAGCAATTCTAGTAGTTCTCTTTCATGTATTATTGTTGTTATTGTTAGGTGCTGTTGTGCTGTCATGGCCATCTTGATTTGATTCATGCCTGAACTGATAAAAATGTTTACTTTCATGGTGATTTTGACTTTGGGGATGAGGCAGAAGTTGTGTGGGGCCAGATCTGGTAAATAAAGTGGATGAGGACATAAAGTGGATGAGTAATGTTTTTATTTGACAGAAATTTCTGTACCAGCAGTGATGTGTGACATGAACAGTTGTCATGCTGGAGGATGAAAGTATGGATATTCATGAGAAAGAACTTCCATAACTGTTTCAGAAAGTGGCAAAAACAATGGGATACATTTTGTTTGAAGCAAAAGGGAGTATTTTGACAAGGATTAATGGCAATGTATCTTTTACTGTAAAAATTAAAAAAAATTTTTGATACCATATTTTTAAATCACATATTACATTTAGAAATGAATTGTTTTTTGCATCAATATTGTGTTCTGTAACTTTACAGAATTAATTTATTAGTCCTAACTCTCCTTCTGTAGCATTTTGGGGTTTTCTACATTTAAGGTCATATCGTCATCTAACACATATAATTTTATGTTTTCCTTTCTAATTTGGATGACTTTTATTTTTTCTTACCTAATTCCTTTGATGAGGACTCCCATTACTATGCTGAATATAAGTGGTGAAGGAGGAGATTTCTTTCCTTGTTCCTGATCTTACAAGAGAAGATTTCAGTCTTTCACTTTTGAATATGATATTTTCTGTGAGCTTCTCATATATGGCCTTTATTATGCTGAGGTTATTTACTTCTATACTGAATTTGTTGAGTGTTTTTTTTTTTATCTTAAAAAGATGAAGAGTTCTGTTAAATGACTTTTCTGCATCTTTTGAGATAATCATCTGGTTTTTATTCATCACTCTGCTAATGTGATATGCCACCCCATTGACTGATTTTCATATGTTGAGACCTCTATGAAGTGCAAGGATAAATTTTACTTATTCACGGTATGTGATTCTGTTTGCTAATATTTTATTGAAGATTTTTGCATCTACATCCATCAAAAATATTGGCATATAGCTTGCTTTACTTGTAGTATTTCTGTCTGCTTTTAATATTGGTATAATTCTGGCCTCATAAAATGAGTTTGAAATTACTCATTCCTCTTCAATATTTTGGAAGACTTTGAGAAGGATTTGTATTAGTTCTCTTTAAATATTTTGTTGATTTCACCAGTGAACCCATTTGGTCCTAGTCTTTTCTTTCTTGAGAAGTTTTGATAACTGATTCATTCTCCTTACTTTTTATAACATATAGGTTTGTTTAGATTTTCTGTTTCTTTATGATTCAGACGTGGTAGATTGCATGATTCTAGGAATTTATCCACTTCTTCCAGTTAGCCAATCTGCAAGAATATACTTGTTCATAGTACTCTATTTGGACACTTATTTCTGTAGGATCCTTTGTAATGTCTTTCATTTCTGATTTGATTTATTTAAGTTGTTCCAGCTAAATATTTGTTAATTTAGTTTAGTTTATTACAAAACAACTCTTAGTTTCATTGATCTTTTCTGTTACTTTCCACCTTCTGTCTTATTCATTTCTGCCCTAATTTTCATTATTTCACCCTCTTCTAATCTTTGGTTCGTTTATTTTTTTTCTGTTTCTTTGAGGTATAAAATCAGATTCTTTACTTGAGATCTTTCTTCTTAATGTAGATGTTTATCCTATAATGCCTCTCAAAGTACTGCTTTTCTAGCACCCAAAAGTTTTGTGTGGTGTTGTGTTTAATTTTTGTCTTTCTTAGGATATTTTGTAATTTTACTTTTGGTTTTCTCTTTGATCCATTGATTATTAAAGAGTACGTTGTTTACTTTTCATGTATTTTTGAGTTTTCTAATTTTTCTTCTAGTTTTATTTCATTATGGCTAGAAAAGATACTTGATATTCTTTCAGCCTTCTTAAATCTTTTAAGATTGTTTTGTGGTCTAATATTTCACTTCTGTTGAAGAATGTTCCATAGGCCTTTAGGAAGAATGTATATTCTACTGCTGTTGGGGAGAATGTTCTTTATGTCTCTATTAGGTGCATTTGGTCTATAGAATTGTTCAAGCTCACTGTCACATTGTTGATTTTATGTCTGGGAGTTCTATCCATTATCGAATGTGGGGTATTGAAGTCACTATTAATAAATTGTTGTGTATTTCTCCATTCAGTTCTGTCAATATTTGTCTTACATTTAGGATTTTTATGCCCATCTTTGTTTCTTGTAAGAGTCTTTGACTTAAAGTCTATTTTTCCTGATATAAATATAACCATCTTTCTGGTGAGTTACCATTTCCATGGAATATCTTTTTCCTTCTCAGGGTATGAGTATCTTAAATCTAAAATGAGTGTATTATACACCAAGTATAGTTAGGTCTTGTTTACTTTTTATTCATTCTGCCCGTTTATGTCTTTTGGTTGTGGTGTTTAATCCATTTATATGGTAATAGTAACTATCAAAAGATAAGGACTTACTACTAGCATCTTATTAATTTTTTGTGTATTTTTAAAAAATATTTGCATACAGTGTAATGAATTACATTATGGGATTTTCATAGAATTGCTTCATGAACTTTGCATTTACACTTTCCCTTTTTACCCTGCAAGCAGAAAGAGCAAAGCAGGAGACATTATGATACCTGATACTAAATTATATTACAAGGCCACAGTAACAAAAACAGATTGCTACTGAGACAAAACAAGCATGAAGAACAATGGAATAGAATAAAAGATCCAGAAATAAAGCCACACAGCTACAGCTACCTGATCTTTGACAAATGTGCCAAAACCAAATGGTGCTGGGAAAACTTAATATCGCATGTAGAACAATGAAAGTAGATCCATCTCTCTCACTCTGCACAAAAAATCACTTCAAAATGGACCAAAGATTTTAATTTAAAGCTAAATACTCCAAAATGAGTAGAAGAAAATGAAGAAAACATATTCAAAAACATAGATGTAGGCAAATCCTTTCTTAAAATGACTCTAATATCCCAGGAAATAGTACCAAGAATTGAAATTACATGAAATTATAAAAGCTTTTTGCAGTAAAGGAAATAATAAAGGGAGAGAAAAGGGAGAGTAAAGGGAGAAAATCTTTGTTAAGTATACATCTTACGGGGATTAATATCAAGGATATACAAAAAACACAAAAAAATAAGCACCCCCCAAAATAATCCAATCAAAAAGTGGGCAATGGTACTGAGCAGACAGTTCTCAAAAGAAGAAATGTAAATGACTAATAAATATATGAAACATCTTTAACCATCAAGGAAATGCAACTCAAAACTACAATGAGATTTCAACTCACCCCAGTTAGAATGGCTAGCATCAACAAAACAAACAGCAAACTCTAATGAGAATATAAGGAAAAAGGAACTCTTTTACACTGCTGGTGGGATTGTAATCTAGTACAGTTTATATGGAAAACAGTATGGTGTTTCCTCAGCAAACTAAAAATAGAATTTCCATGTGATCCTGTTATACCACTTACAGACATATACCCAAAGGAAGATAAGTCATCACACCACAGAGACGCCTGCATGTTTATGTTCTTTGCAGCACCACTCACAATCACAAGGACATGGAATCAGCCCAGATGTCCATCGACAGATGAATGGATTAAAAATGTGATATCTATATAATTTAATATATCTGTGATTGGGAATTATAAGGGAATCCATCAAGAGTAAGGAAGTGAGAGGGGACTTAGTAGGAGGGGGAGGAAGATGGGAAAAGCAAGAGGAAGGGCAGCAACAGAAGAGGTTAAGAGGGAGAGAACAAGAGCAACATACAAAATGCAATATTATGAAAATGCCATAATGAATATCACTATACTTGCATACAGTGCAATAATGCATACTTGCATTACAGTGCATAAATATGTGCAATTATCATTACATGTTAGTAAAAAAATTTTTGTAAAATGTTTAATGTAATGGATGGAAGTGTTAATCCTGATTTGGTAACTGCACATTGTATGTATGAACTGAACTATCACTCTATATTCAATAAATCTGTATAATTAAAATAGTAATTTTTTTCAAATGCCTAATGTGGTATATACACCATGGAATATTATTCATCCATAAAGAAGAATGGAATTACTTAATTTGCAGCAAAGCAGATAGATTGGTACTTTTTTCTTGTTGTTTTGTACTTGGAAGTTGAACCCAGGGCCTTGCACATGCTTTACAAACATTTACCATTGGGCTGCAACCACAGCCCACATTTTATTTTTTATTTTGAGGCAACATCTTGCTAAATTAAGCAGTCTGCTTCTGGCGTCAAACTTCCAAACCTCATGCCTCTACCTCCCGGGTTGCTGGGATTGCAAGCTTGTACCACTTCACCCAAACTGTAGATCATCATTTTAAGTGAAATAACCCAGACTCAGAAAGAGAGAAATACTGCATGTTTTTATTCATATGTGGAAGCTAGATCTATCTTTTTTACTGTTTCATGGATTTTTGTATCATTTTTTTCTCTGTCTTCCTTGGTATTTCATTGATGTTTTAAATCCCTTCTCATTTACTTTTTCTGGTTTCCTTCCCTTTCTTCCTTCCTTCCTTCATTCCTTTGTTCCTTCTTTCCTGTCTCTTTCTCTCTCTCTTTTCTTTCCTTCCTTCCTTCTTTCTTTCTCTCTCTCTCTCTCTCTTTCTTTCTTTCTTTCTTTCTTTCTTCTCTTTTTTTCTCAGTATTCAGGTGTTAAACTCAAGGCTTTGCACATGCTAGGCAAGTGTTCTGCCACTGAGCTGCACCCCAGCCACTTTTTTTGCTTTTTCATTTTGAGACAGGGTCTTGCTAAATTGTGCAGACTGTCTCTGGCCTTGAACTTTCAATCCTCTTACCTTTGCTTCCCAAGCTGCTGGGGTTACATGCATGCAGCACCACTCCTTTCTTCCCATTTTCTTTTGTATATCTTTTTTAGTTATTTTCTTTGTGTTACCATGGGGCTTACATAAAACATCTTACTGTTATTAAAAAACTATATTAATCTCATAATAAGATAATTTAATTGCATATAACTAACATACACTTTTACTTGTCCCTATCTCACACTTTAAGTTGTTAATATCACAAGTGTAATCCTTTTTGTTATATTCATTAACATATTTTTAATGCTTTTGTCTTTTGATTTCTATATGAGAATTAACAGTGATTTATTCACTCCCATTACTATAGTATTCTGTGTTTTTCTATATTTAGCTTTATCAGCATTTTTTTTACATTTTTTTATGACTGTGTTTAGCATCCTGTCATTTCAACTTGAAGGACTCCCTTTAGCGTTTCTTGGAAGGTGGGTCTAGTAATGATGAAGTCTCTCAGCTTTCATTTATCTGAGAAAGTCTATCTCTCCTTCATTTTTGAAAGATAGTTTTTACTCAATATGGGATTCTTGGTTTACAGCCTTTCTTTCTTTCTTTCTTTCTTTCTTTCTTTCTTTCTTTCTTTCTTTCTCTTTCTTTCTGCACTTTGATATATCATCCCACTTCCTTCTAGCCTCTAGCTGCTGGTTTAGGTGCTGTTGAGTTGGAACTGACTCATAGCAACACTATGTACAACAAAGTGAAACACTATCCAACACTGTGCCATTGCCTGGCACTATGTCAGTACTTCTTTGCTATTCACAGGGTTTTCAATGGCAGATTGGTTCAGGAGAGGGCTACTGGATCCTTCTCCCAAGCCTGCAGTACCGGGTGTTCTCAGGTGGTCTCCCATCCAAGGATTAAGCAGGACCAATGCTGCTTAGCTTCCAAGATCAGATAGAATTGGATACCAGGGTGGTATGACTGCATATGTCTTCTATTCCACCTTATGAGAAATCTACTAATAGCATTTATGGGACTCTCTTGTTTGTGACAAGTTGTTTTTCTCTTGCTGCTTCCAAAATTTCTTATTTGGCTTTTGATATTTTGATTATAATGTTTCTTGGTTTCGCCTCTTTCAGTTCACTGTGTTAGTAGGCCAAAGAGTTTCTTGACTCTAGATTTCTCATGTTTAGGAAGTTTTTTACCACTATTTCTTTAAATAGGCTTTTTTCACATTCTCTATTTTTCTTCTCCTTCTGGGACTACCACTATATCTGTATCAATGCCTTTCATGGTTTCATATATACTGCTAAAAATTTCTTCACATCTTTTTCTTTTTCTTTTTTCCTTTTTCCTCTGACTAGATAATTTTAAATGGCCTGCCTTCAAGTTTGCCAGTTATTTTTTATGCTTAATCAGTTCTGTTGAACTTCTGTATATGATTCTAATTTTATAGTTCTCTAAAACTGTTGAGGGATTGAGGTTTAGCTTAGTTGGTAGAGTGATTGTTCAGTGTGTTCTGAGGCCCTAAGTATGATTTCCAGCACTACAAAAAATGGCGGAAGAACCTGGCAGCACACTCCTGAAATAATCTCAAAACAATCAGCCATTGAAAATCCTATGAAAAGCAGAGAAGCACTGACATAGTGTGGGGCATGGCACAGTGTTGGGAAGTGTTTTGTTCTGTTGTACATAGGGTCAGACTATGAGTCAGACCTGGCTATACAGCACCTAACAAAAACAAGAACAACAACAACAACAACAACAAAAAACTTTTGAAAGTGTGTGGATTAGATTTGAGAATATATGATAATGCTTTAGTTGTCATTCTTGGTGCCTCCAGATATCTAGAATATGCTGGGTCTCATCAATGCTCTGAGACAGGTGAGATACAAACCATTGTCTCATTTGAACACTGAATATATGTTTCAGCTTTCTATTTCCCTCTTCAGGAGAAGCTATAGGCTATGAGTTTTGTGGATAAAGTGATGCTGAATAGGGTTGAGGAACTCTGACAATGAGTGTATAGTAGTCCAAATTTTCATCTTCATTGTTAACTGCCCCTGTCACACAGAGTATGTTGGGTCCCTTCAGTGCTCATTTGAGAAAACAAAAAGTGCAAAAATAAAGGTTAGCTTAGACTCCTTTTCTTATAGCAATCTCTACTTAAATTTCATTGTCCATATACTAAGTTATGGACTTATACTATATACTAAGTATATGGTGGTGTCTCATAGCAACCTTACATGAAACAGAATGAAACATTCCCTGATTTTGTGCCAGGCATATGATCTTTTACACTTAAGCCCATTGTTGCAGACACTGTGCCAATCCATCTAGGTCTTCCTTTTTTTTCGTTGACCTCCCACTCTCCCAAACATGATGTCCTTCTCCAGGGATTGGTCCCTCTTGATACATGTCCAAAATATGTCAGTGCAGTGAACCCATCCTTGCTTCCAATGAGCACTCTGGTTGCCTATCTTTTAAGATGGATATGTTGGTTCTTTTTGCAATCCATGGTATATTCAATACTCATCTCTGGCACCATAATTCAAAAGTATCAATTCTTCTCCTGTCTCCCTTACTCAATATCCTACTTTCACAACCATATCATGCAACTGAAAATACCATGGCATGAGTCAGACACACCTTCATCTTCAATGTGACATATTTATTTTTCAGCACTTTAAAGAGGTCTTTTGCCACAGCTTTTCCCACAGCACTGTCTTTTGATTCCCTGACTTGTGCTTCTGTGGGTGTTGATTGTAGAGCCACATAAAGCAAAATCTTGGGCAACCTCAATCTTTTCTCCATTTATCTTGAAGTTGCATACTGATCCAGTTGTAAGGATTTTTGATTTGCTGATGTTGAAGCACAATCCATACTGCAGGCTGTGTTTTTTGATGTTCATCAGTAAATGTTTCAAACCATCTTCAGTTTCAGCAAGTGAGTTGTGTCATCTATAAAATGCAGGTTGTTATTGAGTCTTCCTCCAATTACATGCCCCATTCTTCTTCATAAAGTTCAGCTTCTTCAATTTTGCTCAGCATAGAAATTGAAGAGGTACAGTGAAAGGATATAGCCCTGACTCACAGCTTGTTTTTGTTTGTTGTTAGATGCCATGGAATCCTGTCTGATGCAAAGTGACCTTCATAGGGTTTTCAATGGGCTATTGTTTTGGGATTGTCTCAGGAGTGGACTGCCATGTCCCTTTCCCATGACTCATAGCTTACTTGACTTGAAACTTGGCAGTGTTTCCATGTTCTATTTGAACAACTGTCTGCTGGTCCATACGCAGATTCCTCATGAGTCTAATTAAGTGTGCTAGTATCCCCTTTCTTCACAATGTCATCCGTAATTTATTGTGATCCACATAGACAAATGCCTTGTCATAGTCAATAAAATATAACTAGACATCTTTTTGGCTAATATCCATCTGACATCAGCAGTGATGTCCCCAGTTCCACACCCTCTTGTGAATTCAGCTTGATTTTCTGGCAGTTCCCTGTCTTTATACCGCTGCAGTCATTGTTACATGATCTTTAGCAAAATTTGCTTGCATGTGATATTAAGGATATCATTTGATAATTTCCACATTTGATTTGATCCCCTTTCTTGGTAATAGACACAAATACGAACCTTTTCTAGTTAGTTGCCTGTTAGGTGTTATCCAAATCTCTTGGCATAAACAAATGAGCACCTCCAGTGCTGAATCTGTTTGTTGAAACATCTCAATTAGTATTCCATCAATTCCTGGAGCCTTGGGTTTCACCAGTTCCTTCAAGGCAGCTTCCGCTTTGTCCTCAGTACCATTGGGCCTGATCATATGCAACTTCTTGCAATGGTTGGTTATCTACCACTTCTTTTTGGTATAATGATTGTGTGTATTCCTTCCATTTTCTTTTAATGTCTCCTGTGTTGTTTAATATTATCCCCATAGAATCCTGCACTATTGCCACTCAAGGCTTGAATCTTTTCTTCAATTCCTTAAGATTGAGAAAAACAGAATGTGTTTTTCCCTTTTAGATATCTATATCCAGTGCTTTATACATGTCATTATAATATTTGATTTGTCTTCTTGAGCTGCCTTTTGAAATCTTCTGTTTAGTTCTTTACCTTCTTCATGCTTTCCTTTTTCTTTAGCAGCTGGAAGTTCAAGGGCAAGTTTCAGTCTCTTTTGAAATGTAATTTTATCTTTTCTTTTTTTCCTGTCTTTTAAACAACTTTTTACTTTCCTTGTGAATGATGTGTTTGCTGTCATGCCACAGATTGTCTGTTCTTCAATCATTAGGGTCTAATGCATTAAAACTGTTCTTGAGGTGGTCTCTGAACTCAGGTGGGATATATTGAAGGTCATATCTTGGCTTTCATACACTTGTTCTAATTTTCTTCAGTTTCAATTTGAGCCTGCATATGAGCAGTTAATGGTGTGATTGACAATTAGCCTCTGGTCTTGTTCTGACTTTTGACCTGCAATCTCTCATTCCTGGCATAATAGACCACATGATTATCTGATTCAAAATGGACCCTGCCAATCCATTTTAGCTCACTGATGCCTAGAATGCCCATGTTTATGTGTTCCATTTCACCTTTGATTATTTCTAATTTTCTGAGATTCATACTGTGTACATTCTATATTCCAGTTATTAATGGATGTTTACAGTTGTTCCTTCTCATTTTGAGTTGTGCCATATCAGCAAATGGAGGTCACTGTGGCTTTTATTCCAATCCCATCTTTTAGTTTGCCCCTACTTTGAGGAAACAACTCTTCCCTGGCCATCTTTTTAATGTTTTCCAATCTATGGGGGCTCATTTTCCTTCACTATATCTGACTATATGTTTTTCTGGTATTCATAGGGTTTTCAATTGTTAATTGTTTCCCAAGTAAGTTATTGATGTCCTTCCCCCTAGTCTGTCTTAGTCTGGAAGCTCAGCTATAAACCTGTCCACCATTAATGACCTTGATGGTATCTATAATACTGGTGACATAGCTTTTAGTATTACAATAACACACAAGCCCCCGCAGTATGGCAAACTATCAGACACATGGGGAAACTTAGTTTATAGTGATCTCAACTGTGTTTGTCTGGAGTTTCAGGTTCAGTAGTTTTAGCTGAACATATTTTGATCTAATACGAAATTGAGGTTGTATTAGTAAAGATAAAAAGAGAATGTATTTAGGTGGGCAGAGATTAACTATAACTGTATAACCTTCAGCAAAACATTTAGTTTTACTGAGTTTTAGTTTCTTCATATTTGAAATGGGATAAAGAATGTGTCTGATAGGATTGTTGTAAGGAATTAAGGCTTCCTAGAATATAATAAACATTCAAGAAATTTCAGGTATTATTAAAACATAAACATAACAGTTTACCACATATATTTTCATTTCATTGACCATGCTAATTAAATCTTTGGTTACTATATATCTCTTAAAATAAAAAATAAATAATTGCATATTTATTTACATTAAAGCTTCTGGGAATGATTTGTATATAAATTTGTGTTGTTTCTTTAAGAAAAATTCTTAGAAACTGGGTGTGGTGGCACACACCTGTAATCCCTGTGGCTCAGGAGGGGGCAGGAGGATCGCAAGTTTGAGACGAGAGGCAGTCTGTGTAATTTAGCGAGACCCTGTCTCACAAAAGTAAAAATATGGGCTAGGGTTGCAACTCAGTGGTCCAGCACTTGCAAAGCATGCAAACGCGAGACCCTGGGTTCTTCACATTTCTTCACCCTAAAGTTTACCTTACTGGGCATTGTCATTAAGAAATGAAATTATTAATTTGATAAGTTTTAATTAATTTTAATAACAATTAATTTGATAAGAGACTACTACCCACTCATCCTAGCCTAAAATCAAACCTCAAAATATTTTACTTGTGGACAAAATTTTTATGTATAAGCTCACTTCATCTTCCCTTAAAGACAGATGTGTTCATGTGATTGAGTTCTTGTTAGTAGAATATGAGTAGACATAGTCTACATCCATACCACCATGACATTTTATCTCGTCTGATCTCAGAAGTTAAGCAGGGTCAGGCCTGATTAGTCTTTGGATGGAAGACCACCTGGGAATACTGGGTGCTGTAGGCTTGGGAGGAGGATCCAGAAGCCCACTCCCAAAACAATCAACCAATGAAAACCCTATGAATAGCAGAGAAACACTGACATGGTGCCGAGCATGGCACAGTGTCGGGTAATGTTTCATTCTGTTGTACCTAGGGTCATTATGGCCAGACCTCTCTAGAAGGCACCTAACAACAACAACAAAGTGTGCACCTACTATGCATCATTTCTAGGTCTTGCCCATAAAATTCCCTCATGCATATCTATTTATGTTCTTCTGTTGAGGCCAGATGAGATGAGAACAATGTTGGAGACTTTGAAAACCACATATTGAACATGGCAAGTTTCCTTTAGCTGAACCCTGGATTGTTCCCTGTGGAGCCCTTCAACTACTATTTCAATCCACTCCTCTGCCATCTTATGCAAGGATGTATAAGCAAGAAAAAACCTCTGTTGCAGTAGTTCTTAACTTGAAGCTTACAGATCTTTCAGGGGTCCATATATAGAATTCTGTCTGGGTCTGTGAGCCAGAAATAGGAAAGCTCTATATTTCCACTAATGTCTTAATATAGCTTATTGTTTTCTTCTATTATAAACAACAACAAATCAGTAGGATTAGCAGTACTGGAGATAGGTAGTTTTATATCACACTACAATTTTAACAGATATCTGAAATTTGATTCATATTAATCAAGATCTTAAAAATATAGTGGTGGATAAACCTGTTGCTATATTTTGTTATCTAATGTTTTAATAAAGAAGGATTTTATTAAGTCACATATTATTTTAATATTTTATACTACATTTCTATGTAAGTGGTTTCCTCTGAAACATCTGAAATTTTATTATACATATTTAAAACACCATTTATTCTAAAAAAAAAGTCCTATGCTTCATCAGACTATGAAAGTGGCACTGGCAAAAATAAATACTTGTTTATGTTCTCTGAGCCATTTTACATTTTGGGGTATTTTGTTATGCGTTTTGTTATCGTCCTAACTTATACACTTAGTGAATGTTTTTGTAGGAAGTTTTGTCATTATAGTGCTAAATTTACATGTAAGTATGGATTCATACACAAAACCTATGAGATTATCACATTTGTTCCCAACATTTTTTACCAGTTCTTGTTTGTCTTTTAATTGTGCGATTATGTATTTATAGTATTCAAATATTTTTATATAGTCAGATCTGTAAATATCATTTTATCTTTATGCTGTTTTTCCATTAAAAAAATAAAATCCTTCACCAACCAAAGATTAGTTTTACAAGGCATTAACACTGCATACAACTTTGTCAACTACACTCAGTGGTCCCAATTTATTAAATACTTATATTTTTATTAGTAATTAACTCTTTAATGTACTTGAAATATATTTCATTCTTTGTTTGTATGATGGATAAAAATGATGGATAATTTTAACACTAATTTTTTATAGTTTATCTTTTTACCTCTATTTCTTTTCCATATTATTTAATATGTTTAGAACTATCTTTGAACTATTCCATGCTAATCTTCTATCAATATATTTTAAAAATTATTGTTAATTTATAATATTTTTAACAACTAGTTGGCCAAGTTTCCCTTTATTACTGAATATATCTGTATATATTATATTTACTACTTGATTTTAAGTATCTTTGATATTCCTAAAACAGTATTGTACCAGAAAAATTGCTCTCAGCAGAATTTAACTTTGACAGTTGCAGGAAAAAATGTATATTGTCAAACAAATAATGACTCCAAGATTTCTTTGTACATTTGATCCCAAAGAAAATGTTTTATCCACAAAACGAGGAGCGACCTCACTTCATGTTTCTCACTTCAACTTAATGTGTGGTGAGAAGAGTTCTGGAATAAGTGTCAGAAATCTTCAACTTGAAGCCAACATTAATTCTTTTTAGATGTCTCATCTTAGGTTGCTTATTATCTTAGAGTCTTAGTTTCCTCAGAGGTCAATGTGAATAAGTTTCTATCTTACCCATCATATAGAGTACTGTGAAGAATAATATAATGCATTTTGAATCTCCTTAAAATCTGCTAAGTATTATAGGCAACAAATTAACTTTTAATTAAAGTTATTGTTTCATTGGACCCAGAGGTGTGTTTACTGTTTTCTATATCCATATCACCACTTTCTTGAATGTAGTATTTGGTATAAGACAGATATATCTTGGATAGTGTCTAAGAAGATTTGGAGAAGTCAAAAGGATCTTATTATAAATTAGTTTCATGACATAGACTCAGGATGGTTTCAGAACCAGATTATAATTTATGTGTCTTTCAAGTGTTTGAATAGGGTGATGGGGATAAAAATCATACCTGACCTGATGATTCAAAGTTAAAATTGGTGAATAGTAGCTGAGATGAAGCTATACTAAGAAAGCAATGCCTGGTTTTATTTGTGTAAAAGAGAACCTTTTGGAAAGTGCTAAGTGTTGTCAAATTTATACACGTCAAAGTTCAATTTTGCAAGAGGTTTGAGTGCAAGTTGGAACAGAGTGGTGATATATTCAGTAGCATTTAATGTAGAGCTGCATTTTATTTCCTTGCAAAACAAACACATTCCTTGGAGACACTGTGTAGCATACTACATCTTCCAAAATTATATATATGGATTGTGATTTATATATTTCTACTCTAAAATTACCATTATTGTATAAAGTTTGTGCCATGTACTAGAAAGAATTATCACAAACATCAAAAGGAAGAGTGCATTTTCTTATGAAATGATGTCCAGTACTGCAAATATGTTTACAAAAACAAAGCACATTCTTTAAAAAGACACTATGCAGTCTTACATTGCACACACACACACACACACACACACACACACACACACACACACAGACACACGGAAGGTTTTTCCAACTATTAAGGGAAGTGGTGAAGACTAGTATTTCATGGATTCTGACCATGTGTCACCCACCCACAGCAGTTTGTTATGTTCATATTATTAAGTCCTTGTACTTATGATATCTTTGTGAGTTGATTTGTAAATTTACCATGTGGAGTTTGTAAGGATGAGGCAGTGTCTGTAATGTGTGGAATAGAGAGTCATCAAAACTAGATTTGAAAACCAATTCTTGTTTTTGTGCTCTATAAAAAAGACTTGACTTCTCTAAGCTTAAGCATTATGCTTATATTTAAAATAGGACTAATACTAGTAATAGAAGTTATAATGATATTAATATATAGTAATAATGTCAATGGTGTAAGTAATGGTAGTAGTGTGATGAAGTAAGATAATATAACTAAGGAGTTTTTTGGGTGTCTAAACATTGCAAGCAATAAGTAACTTTATATTTATTATTAACTTTTCAAAAAATTTTATTGGTAAAAATATTTTTCTTAATGAACTGTTTTTGGAGCACTGTAATTGCTAATGAGGAGATTAAAATTCCCTCAGATTTTATTCCAATACCTTCCAGTTACTTGGAGAAAGACTGATATTTTGAAGTAACCTTGTTGTTGTTGTTGTTAGGTGCCCTCAAGTCGAGTCCAACTCATAGCGACCCTATGTACTGCTTCCCGATCAAAACACTTCCCGATTCTGTGCCAGGCAAATGATCTTATTTATGTTTAAGCCCACTGTTGCAGACACTGTGTCAATCCATCTGGTGGAGGGTTTTCCTCTTTTGCATTGACCTGTCACTCTCCCAAACATGATGTCCTTCTCCAGGGATTGATCTCTCCTGACTACATGTCCAAAATATGTAAGAAACAATTTGGCCATTCTTGCTTCCAAGGAGCACTCTGCTTGCACTTCTTCTAAGACAGATTTGTTGGTTCTTTTGGCAGTCCATGGTCTATTCAATAGACGTCTCCAGCACCACAATTCAAAAGCATCAATTCTTTTTCTGTCTCTCTTGTTCAATGTCCAGCTTTCACAACCATATGATGCCAGTGAAAATACCATGGCATGAGTCAGATGCACCTTCGTCTTCAATATGACATCTTTGCTTTTCAATACTCTAAAGAGATCTTTTGCCACAACTTTTCCTAGAGCGATGCGTCTTTTGATTTCTTGACTGCTGCTTCCACGGATGTTGATTATAGAGCCAAGCAAAGCAAAATCTTGGACAACCTCAATCTTTTCTCCATTTATTGTGAAGTTGCGTGCTGACCCAGTCGTAAGGATTTTTGTTTTGTTGATGTTTAGTCGTAACCCATATTGAAGGCTATGATCTTTGATCTTCATCAGTAAATGTTCTAAATTCTCTTCACTTTCAGCAAGCAGAGTTGTGTCATCTACATAACACAGGTTGTTAATGAGTCTTCCTCCAATCTTGATGCCATGTTCTTCCTCATAAAGTCCAGCTCCTCGGATTATTTGCTCAGTGTATAAATTGAAGAGATAGGGTGAAAGTATACAGCCCTTATGCACACCTTTCTCAACTTTAAAACACTCCATGTTTCCTTGCTCTATTTGAACAATTGCCTCCTGGTTCATGTACAGATTTCTCATGAACACAATTAGGTGTTCTAGTATTCCCATTTTCTGAAATGTTATCCATAATTTGTTATGATCCACACAATCAAATACTTTTGCATAGTCAATAAAACATAGATAGACATATTTCTGATATTCTCTGCTTTCAGCTAATAGCCACCTGACATCAGCAATGATGTCCCTGGTCCCCGCCCTCTTCAGAATCCCGCTTGATTTTCCAGTAATTCCCTGTCTATATACTGCTGCAGTGGCTTCTGAATGATCTTTAGTAGAATTTTGCTTGTGTGTGATATTAATGGTATTGTCCGACAGTTTGCACATTCAGTTGGATACCCTTTTTAGGGAATAGGCACAAATATGGATATCTTTCAGTCAGTTGGCCAAGTAGCTGTTTTCCAAATCTGTTGACATAAACATTTTAATGCCTCCAGTGCTGCATTGTTTGTTGAAACATCTCTACTGCTATCCCATCAATTCCTGGAGCCTTGTGTTTCATCATTTCTTTCAAGGCAGTTTCCACTTCGTCCTTCAACACCATTGGTTCCTCTTCATATGCAACCTCTTGGAATGGTTGGTCATCTACCAATTCTTTCTTGTATAATGACTCTGTGTATTCTTCCTATCTTCTTTTGATGTTTCCTGCATCATTTGATATTTTCCCTGTAGAACCTTTCACTACTACCACTCGAGGCTTGAAGGTTTTCTTCACTTCCTTAAGCTTGAGAAGCACAGAGTGGGTTCTCCCCTTTTGGTTTTCTGCCTCCAGCTTCTTGCACATGTCATTATAATATTTGTTTTTATCTTCTCCAGCTGCCTTCTGAGATCTTCTGTTTAGTTCCTTAACTTCATCATGTCTTCCTTTTGCTTTAGCTGCTCGACATTCGAGGGAAAGGTCCAGTGTCTCTTTTGACATGTAATTTGGTCTTTTCTTTTTTCCTTGTCTTTTTAAGAACTTTTTGCTTCCTTCTTGAATGATATCTTTTATGTCATGCCACAACTCTTCTGGTCTCCTATCATTTGTGTCTAATGCATTAAACCTGTTTTTGAGGTGGTCTCTGAACTCAGGTGGGATATACTCAAGGTCATACCGTGTCTCTCCTATACTTGTTCTCATTTTCTTCAGCTTCAGTTTGAACTTGCATATGAGAAGTTGATGGTCTGATCCACAGTCAGCACCTGGCCTTGTTTTGACATTTTGTACAGAGCTTTTCCATCATCTCTTTCCACATATGTAATCAATTTGATTCCTGTATGTTCCATCTGGTGAAGTCCATGTGTATAGTCTCCATTTATGATGTTGAAAAAATGTATTTCTAATGAAAAGGTCATTGGTCTGACAAAATTCTATCATGGGATCTCTGGCTTTGTTTCTGTCACCAAGACCATATTTTCCAACTACTGAGCCTTCTTCTTTGTTTCCAACCTTTGCATTCCAGTCACCAGTGATTATCAGTATGTCTTGATCGCATGTTTGATCTATTTCAGATTGCAGAAGCTGATATAAGTCTTCCCTTTCTTCATTTGTGGCCTTAGTGGTGGGTGCATAAATTTGAATAATAGTCATATTAACCGGCCTTCCTTGTAGGGGTGTGGGTATTGCTCTATCACTGACAACATTGTATTTCATGACAGATCTTGAAATGTCTTTTTTGATGATGAATGCAACCCCATTTCTCTTTAGTTTATTATTCCCAGCATAGTAGACTATATGATTGTCTGACTCAAAATGGCCTATGCCAGTCCATTTTAGCTCACTGATGCCTAGAATGTCAATGTTTATGCGCTCCATTTCTCTTTTAACAATTTCTAATTTGCCTAGATTCATACTACGTACATTCCATGTTCCAATTATTAATGGATGTTTACATTTGTTTCTCCTCATTTTGAGTTGTGCCACATCAGCAAGTTGAGCATCCTGGGGCTTTACTCCATTTCTGTCATCACGGTAGACTCCACTTGGAGGAAGCAACTCTTCCCCAGTAGTCTTTTTAGTGCCTTCCAACCTGGGGGCCTCATTTTACAGCACCATATCTGACAGTGTCTCTTCGCTATCCATAGTGTTTTCAATGGCTAGTTGTTTCGGAGTGGCTCGCCAGGTCCTACTCCCTAGTCTGTCTTAGTCTGGAAGCTCAGCTGAAAACCTGTCCACCATGGGTAACCTTGCTCATGTCCGAGGTTACAGTGGCAGAGCTCTCAGCCTCATTGCAACACACAAGCCCCAACAGTGCGGCAAACTGACAGACGTGTGGGTGTGAAGTAACCTATGAAGTACTAAAACATCTGCCATCCTTGACTCTCCACTCCCAATGCTCACATTCTCCTCCCAGCCCTAAATTCTTGCCACACTGGTTCTTCGACCAAGACCAGAAGACTCCCACCTGTACCTGTTTCTCCCTGTGCCTGTTCCAGGCTCTTCCCTGAGATATCTTGATGACCTCCTTTCTCACTGCATTTAGGAATTTATTCAAAGGTGACATTTTCACTAATATATAGCCCAATCCTCTTCATAAACAACTCGTGTGTCCTGCAGTCCCCTCAGCGTCCCTTCTATGCTTAAGTTTCTGTGTAATAATTTTCCTTTTCAGTGCTGGAGATTGGCTCCAAGGCATTGCTCATGCTAGGCAAGTGCTCCAACACTGAGCAATATTCTCATCCCTCTGTAATACTTATCAAACATCTTACATACTTTTTATTTTACTTATTCATTTTCTTTGTTATTCATCTTCTCTGAATCAGAATATAAGTTTTATGATGGCAGTAGTTTTGGTTTGATTTATAGTTCTATCTCCAGTGCTTAGAATACTTCCTGGCATATCATAGACACTAAATCTTGAGTAGATGAATACAGTCTTTCTTCAATTTTTAATTGATGATTTCCAACTTAAGAAATAAAATGACCTTGTACTTTTATAGGACTCTAGATACTTAGGTGTCTAGTTTCGGTCCATGACCTGAAAAGAATTCCTGGAGCTCAGTTTATTTAAGAGGATATTCATATAGAATGTTATACAACTGGTAGGAATGAAAAATGTGAGGTATTTCATACTGGATAGGGAAGTCTGATCTTCAGCTGGAGGGGATCTTCAAATGCAGTGGAGACAACACAGCAATTTAGTCATATGAGAAATTACTGGAAGATGTAAAAATTGAGAACTTTGAAACCAAAAGGAACTAGCATTAAGGAGTAAGAAATATTAAAACTGTAAATAAAACATACATTGATGATGTATTTCTCCTGATTATTACATTGAATTATTTATAATGAACTGCAAAATAAAATTTTGTGTCCCTAACAATTGTTTCAATGGACTGTCCTTAGTAGTATTATAGAGCAAAATCAAAATTACCATTACAGTTTGAACATCTCTTGTCTACAATATTTGGGAACAGAAGTGTTGTGGACGTCTGATTTTCTCAGGGGTTGAAATATTTTCACATGCAAATAATGATATATCTTAAGGATAGAACCCAACTATAAACACAAAATTCATTTATGTTTCTTTTAAATCATATATATGTGTGTGTGTGCATATATATGTATGTGTATGTATGTGTATATATATATATATGTGTGTATATATGTACGTATATACTGAAGGTAATTTATACACTATTTTAATGTGTCTATGTTTTGACTGTGACCTATCACATAGGTCAGATGTGGAAATTTCTGTTTGTAGCATCATGTTTAAGATTTTGGATCATTTGGATTTTGGAGATTTAGATTATGGATGTTCAACTTATGCTATATTTTTTCAAATATATTAGTGATATTTCTGTTTATTTTGCCTTATATTTCCTAGTTTTTAAAAGGTCTATCCAAGACTATATAGCTTACTCTTTTATTGTAACCAAATGACAAAGTTAGTCCCCTCCTCTTACTTTGAGAATGCCACCGGACATTATTTTTCAGTCCTCTTAATTGGTATAAACAATGCTGTGGTCAGAAGAAAGGTGCAACAGCATTCACTAGATTGATGTGAAGGATGCAATGCAACATCTTGCTAGTGCAATAAAAAGCTAGTTCACAGGGCAGCCTCTGCACTCATCAACTGGGCTATAACAAGCACAGGAAAATTTCTTCCATGAATCAAGAGGAATGGCTTATCTTTAGTAATTACTGAAAGAAAATCCTGAATGGTCTGATGATAAAAAAAAGTGATGAACTTTTTGGATTATGAAGCCTTTTCATTGCCTGTGAAAAGAAAGCGAGTAGCTCTTTGGAATAGTGAGAGGCAGAGCTTGTAACATCATCTCCATGAAGCAAAGCTGTTTGCCTTTAATGCAGAACTGTGATGACAGAAATTTGCATTTTGTTGCTTTTCTTATTTGTATAATGTTGACTGTCTTTTTCATGGAAACAACTGCTAAAAATAGTTGGTTTCATCACTTTGATTCTAATGATTTGCTAAGAATGCTTCTTAAAAATACATTTCAATCATTAATTACATTAAACATTGGGTTTTTATTTTTATCTAAGAAGTACAAATTCCATTTCTAAATGTTATTATTAATAGAGATTGTCTAAAGGTGTAATCAAATCTCACATTCATGCCTCTCATCTCTGTCATTCCAAGGTAGCAGAAAAGGGAATTCTTTCATTTAAAATTCATCACTCATGGAAGACATTGCTTCCATTAAATTGTCTTGATAATGCAAGGCTAATAGTTTTCTGAAAAATAAAGCCAAAAAAAACAAGCAATTTAACTTTTCAAAGTTAATATATCACAATTTTTGGTATATTTAAGGAAACACACACAACAAAATATCTCATGAGTATCCTGACTAATCTGCTTCACCTCTATTATCTTCTTTTCCTTTTTATGCATATGAGTGGAAACAACTGGCTGAGATCCAGTGATCAGCCAAAGAGTGAGAACCAATGTTTTCCTCCTCATGTTTGTGTTGATACAAGAATATCAGGACTTTTCGTGGGGAAATTCTCTCATTTTTTTTTCAGCTGTCTTAAGGTACTTTTGCTTGTGAAGATCTTCTAGAAATGCACAGATAATCTTATCTGATGCTTTCTCCTCTATTATCAGCTTCTAAGAATCGGTATCATGTACTTACTGTGTCATTTGTCTACATGTTTTTAGAGTTTAGAATTTAGAGTAAACGAAAGTCCATTGTTTCCTTGTTTAGCATTTTCTTATGCCCATAAATTACTTTCAAGTTTTCAAAATATTTTCACAAAACAGTGAAAAATAACTTCTTCCCTGTGAGAGTAATATTATCACCAGCTTAAGTGGTGAGGGTATTAAAGTAAAAACTAATGCAAAATAATTTTTTAGTGTCCAAAATCTATTTAACAGGAACAAGTAAACATGACATAATTGCCAGATCATTTTGTTAGTGCTCAACGTATGAAATGTTTGTATACAATGTCCTAATTTATCTTTTATTGATTAATTTTTTTTTAGTACTGGCAGGTTGAACCCAGAGCCTTGCATATACTTTGCAAGTGCTCTACCACTGAGCTGCACTCCCGGTCCATTTTTTATTTTTAATTTTTATTTTTTAGACAGCATCTTGCTAAGTTACACAGATGCCTCTAGGCTCAAACTTGTGATCCTTCTGCCTCTGCCTCCCAAGTTGCTGGGATTACAGGCATGAGGCAAGGTACCTGTCTTCCTAATTTACTTTTTAATTTTATTTGAAATTTTCCAAAATCTTGATTATTTGGGCTAGTGAAGATCTAAAATAGAATGTTTGGGCTGACTTTATAGATCAGTTTCAGGAACATCACTTTGGCACTTTGGATAATGGTCTTTTCCCTTAAAAGATTTAATACTCCAAGAGCAAGTAGCATATATATGTTATAGAAATGTTTTTTAATAACATAAAATATTGGTTAAACAATGAAATAGTAAAAGCAATCAATAGTAATGGTAACAGTAATACAATCACTTTTTCAAGTCATGTAGTGTACTTTAAACTCACTTAATTCTTATAATAACCCTATGGATGAATTCTACTATTGTCTTCATTTTACAGATGAGGAAACTGAAGCACAGTGTCCTCATTCAAAATGCAACTTGCCCAAGGTCAAATGGCAAAACACAGCTCTTGTTTGGTCTAAGAGCCTATTCAATAGATGGATATTTGCTTTAGCAAATGACAAATTTTTTAAAATAGTGCAGCTCCTACAATGTCTAAGTGAACATGTGAGCAATATGTGCTAAAGATTTGGAGTAGAGTTTTATGCAACTTGTTGTTTGTTGTTGTTAGGTGCCGTCGAGTCGGTATCCGACTCATAGCGACCCTCTGTACAACAGGGGAAACACTATTGTCAGTGCTTCTCTGCTGTTCATAGGGTTTTCAATGGCAGATTGATTTTTGGGAGGGGGTTTCCAGGTCCTTCTCCCAAGCCTACAGCTTCTGGTGTTGCCAGGCGGTCTCCCATCCAGGTACTAACCAGGCCTGACCCTGCTTAGCTTCCGAGATCTGACGGGATTGGATGCCACAGGGCTACGGCTGCAGGCTTTATGCAACTAGAAAGACCTATTTCATGACCTTAAATGAATTGCTTGATTTCCTAAAAACTCAGCTTTTTTGTTTGCAATATTATCAATATTAATGTTTATCTGTGAGAATTGAAATAAACTAATAAACATGTAAAGACCTAATGATACAAGGCTCCTTTTATTGTTGTTAGGTGCCATCGAGTCAAGTCCAACTCATAGTGACTCACATAGGGTTTTCAATGTCTGATTGTTTCAGGATTGGTTCAGGAGTGCATTGCCATGTCCTTCTCCTATTTTGGTAGTACTGGGGATTGAACCTAGGTCCTCGGTGTGGAGAAGCACTCTATCAACTGAACTAAACCCCAGCCCGGCCTCCTTTTAGATTCTTAATAAATATTAATTTTCTCTATCCTGAAGACTCAATGTGCAAATTATATCATACTTTTATTATTTCCCTACACTGTAAATTCACATCTGACTCATGATTTTTCATTTAACAATCTTGGCATTAAGTTTGATGCATTCAAATACCCCTTTATATAATAGAACCCTATTTTATAATTTAATTTCATTTTTCCACCTTCTATCCCAAATCTCTCTTTAATATTATAATTCCAGTTACATTAAACAGTGGTTCACATACCACTGAGACTGCTATGAGGGTTGCTATGAGTTGGAAGAGACTGGACAGCACCTAACAACAATGCAGGAGAAAAATGATTTTTGTCCTTGTAAACTGTCTTTCTTACTGATACACAGTAGAGGTAATTCTCATACAAAAACCTGTGACCTCTCTTCCATTATTACTACATTTTCACCTACTACAGCAGCTATTAAAATGTGCATTTTTAAAATTTTAAATATGAAACTCAGCTTCCTAGAACATAAGAAACCGTGAACATGACAGGGAGGCTTCTTAGCCTCTTAAAATTAATCACATGCAACCTAAAGAGAAATGGAAACTTTTCCTTAAATACTTAGATTCTAAAAAGATATGTGTTTTTACATTTAAATGATCTTCCATACCGAATGATTGCTTATTTTTCATAATATGATTATTCTTAACAAGCATTTAGCCATAAGTTATACCTTTCTTTTCTTTAGATCTCTGATCCCCAGATTTTAAATCAGAGAAAATCATCTACTCATTGAAGAATATAACAGGTAGAACAATGCAGCAAGTTTTCACAAAATGTAATCTTTCTGATCTTAGAGACGTTCAGAATATTTTCTAAAGATGTGTTTGCAAAGTCAACATGAATTGAAGATACATTGGAATAATTCATGACACTATATGCCAAAATATTTAAATAAATTTCTTTTTATGTGATTTTCCTTCATTTTCCTTATAACAATATAGTGCTTGACAATATAATTGTAATTTATTATAAAATTAATTTTTTTTGAATAGAACAAAATTTCTGTGTTTTGATACTAACATTTTGTTTTATCTTGCAAGATCATTTGCCCTCACAAAATTATTCTTATGTGTTTTGGACCAATTTTTGAAACTGAATAGTAGTATTCTAAAATAAGGTGTTTATGGTGATAAATAAGAATAGACAATTAGTATTAATAATTATTATAGTGGATACTTATGATCCTTTGGCTATATATAATATTCATTTTCACTTAGAGACTAAATAGTCCTATCTTGTATTTGGTCTTAAAAAAATCAGATGTTCAATATATATTTTTAGATTCAGCCTATCTTCAGTCATGATATATCTTTTCTTCTTCTCTTGTTGTCATCCTAAATCTTAGCCATATCCTATCCCCACCATACCCAAGGACTATGACTTATTTTCATTAGAAATAATGACTTACTATGGCAGTAATTCTCTGCAGGATAGAGAGAAAAGGAAAAATCAAGCCCAATAGGTCGATAATCCAAAGGAAAAAGAGTAGATTGAGAATTGGATTTTGTTTGTTTGTTGCTCTACTCAAGGGTTGAACCCAAGACGTGACACATACTTTACATGTGCTTTATCATATTTTTTATTTTTTATTTTAAGGCAGGGTCTCCCCTCTGGCCTCGAACTCATGATCTTCCTGCCTCTGCCTTCTGAGCCACTGGGATTACAGGTATGAGTCACCATGCTCAGTTGATGGGGAGTTGTTCTGAAATCTTTAACCATGCACAAAATGATCTGGCAATATTAGTTTTCCTATTGTGAGTTAACTCCCCATATTCTGTAAGATAAATCCTGACCTGAGACCTCTAGCACTATTTGCTAGATTACTCATGAAGCTACCCTAGAAGCACTTTAAAGATGCATGATGTTTAACAATACGGCCTCTGCATTGTTTCCAAATTCTACTATCCTTTTTGGTCTCCATTATATTTAGCTAGGCTCTAGCCCAGTTACCAGGTCACTCAGAACAGACCCTCCTTTCCCCAACACTGGACCTCTGCCATGCTCTGCCTTACTTCTCCCTAGCATTGCATCATTTACACATGTTTATAGCACAATATAGCATTTTAAAACTGAAAGGGCATTGAGAAAGCATTGAACTGAATATATTCTTTTCAGAAATGTGGAAATCAGTGATCCAGGCACATTTTTCTAATTAAGTAAAGCTATGGCTTGAAATGGGAGAAGGACATGGCAATCCACTTCCCAAAACAATCCCCAAATAACCAGCCATTGAAAACCCCATGAGGGTTGCTATGATTCAATGATACAACAGCATGGCTTGAATATTTTAATCATTTAGTATTTTTTCCTTCTCACAGTGATTACTAGTAGAATATTTTCCACAAATTAAGATGCTCATCACTCAGACTATGGACTTGACCTGACATATGTTTCTTCCCTTTTCAATTAACTTCCTTCGTGTGTGCTGTCTTGTGTCTTGTCCCACCAGCAGAGACTTCTCTTTTGCACAAAATGCAGGACTGTTCATGGAATGAGAGGTGGTTGGTCTTCAGAACTCCATCTGCTGGAGAGAAACTTATTTTCTCAAATCAGAGAACCTGAGTAGTTTCCTCGCATCCTTTAGACAAATAGAAAAAAATGTCATTTATTCTGTAGAAATGCAGAATTAAGAGACTATTTTTGAAATCTGTTCTCATCTCTAGCTTTCCTATCACCTGGCCTTTTCCTTATGCACCTGATGCTCTGTCAGAATCAGACACATCTTCCTTTAAAATGGTCGGAATATGAAAATCTGGAGCTTGAAATATTTTCTCCCATGGAAACAATTTGAGAAGTAATTGAAAAAGTATGATTATTTGCATTAAGTACATTATGCTTTAAACTTTTTTCTTTTTAAATTATTTCCCATGAACATAACATACTAGTATTTTCAGTGCAAAAAAAATTGTATTCTAACATCCAAACTATCAATTTCAAAAATAACATTTGAACTCATTCAATTAATTAAAAAGTTCAAAACTACCAGAATTTAACAGTTTAAACTGATCTTCATTTCTTGTTGTGACATTTGTGGGTGGTATTTCAATAGAATCAAATTTATTCTCTTGGTATTCTCTTTTTTAGCATTGACAGTCAAGAGTTTGTATATCAAGATGAGTAAGAGGTAAGTTTGTTATTAAATATCTGTGAAAACTCTTCTTTCTGGCTGGATTTTAAAAACATAAATTGTATATAATTTTAGAATAAAAAAAGTTAGAAGGTCAAGGTTCTATAAAAAAATGGCCAGGGACTGCCTGTTAGATCTCAGGTTGGTTATTTTGGCTTTTTGTGAATCAAATTCCATGTCTACCAAATGTTGTCAGTTTTTGTTTGTAAATAAAGAAAAGTCTTTGAGAAAATGCAGTATGTGTTACAGAGCAGAGAAGGTTTATTGAGAAGAATGTATAAAAGGGCTCATCTCTTCCACTTTTTGTGTTCATAGAATCAAACTATGTTACTGAAAATGCATTTATTGTCAGGGCTGTAATGAAAAGATGCATTTAATACCAGAAAACGTTTTACTAATTAAATATGTGCTGTGGTTCATTTGCTGAGGAAGAAGGGCAAGAATCTTTTATCTGATGAATTTGTGGAGATTCATCTTTCTTTAGCCAAAGAAATTGCTTTGTCAGTAGGAGAAAACAAGGAGAATGGGTTGTACAGAGACAGGTCTATTTACCAAAACCATAGGGAAAGTTAATTGTTCCAGGTGAAGGTCAGGAAAAACATGACAAAAGCAAAAATGCAAATTTGTTTTACAAACTTGTCTATTATTTATATACATAATGAATGACCTACCCAGGGGTCTATTTTTGCACGGGACTGCAAAGCCTGGCAATGTTCATAGAAGTGGGCAGAAAAAAACTCAGCAGAGTAATCACTAGGCAATTCAGATGCAGACTGCAGGCATAGAGGGAAAGGGTAGAAAGTCACAATGGGTAAAATCACTGACTTTAGTCATCAAGACCAAGTGTTAAATATGTGTTTGCTTTGTTAGGGATAAATCAGGCTGAACAACAATTGTCTATAGTTGTGGTAATTGAGAAGAGGGTATCTACATGTTGTGAGTGCCTGGCAAGTTTTCTCATTATGTGAGCCTGAAAAAAGAAGTTCCTATTACTGTTTCCATTGGCCACATAATGGGATCATTCCTAGAGTGTGAAAAATTGTGAGAGATGTTTATATAAATTATATGAGCCTAGCAATGTACATTATGCCACAATGTGATACAAAGTGTATTTAATTAATATTACTGAACATAGGGAAAATAAAAATATATATAATGCTGAAAATGAGACATCAAAACTAGCTAATTAATAATACTTTGATGTACAGAAAGGGTAAGGAAGTGTTGCCTATGTAGAAAGTATGAATTCTGACAGGTCAGCTCAGCACGCCTGTGTTCACAAATTACTCTAAACCTGGAATGCAGTGTAGTGTGAGAGATAAATCCAAGGCACAAGAATCAGCAAGGATTCTTCATTAAAAAATCAGAAAACAATAGATGAATGTTCAAGCTCTATATTATAAAATGCTTGGATTATAAATCCTACAGGAAATTTAAGGGACCCATCAAACTGAAAATTAAATAAAACATTTTGTTGGTCCACTTATATTTGATCAGTTGGTAAGCAGTATAGTGTGATAAAATATTAACTGTATAATGTCAAGAAAATTACTCATTGTCTTTGAACTCCAGCTTTTTATTTGCAAGAATCACTCTAGTAAGAATAAACAGCACTCACAGACAATATATTCCATTCAGAATTTCAAACTACACTTTCAAACCAGGCTGTGAGCCATTAATTTACTCTTAATGTCTAAATTTTGTGTTTATTAAATGAAAAATTCACAGATCTACAGCAGTAAAGCCTGCCTTACCTGGTTTAATCCGGTTCCTACCATTTTTGGGGCCCCTGATAACCATTATTCTGTTGCTCATATTTAGTCTCTACCTTTTTGACCTTCTTGCAAAATTTGTGTCTTCCAGATTTCAATAGTTTAATGCTAAAATGTGAGGTTTCCAGGCCATCTCAACTTCAGAGGCACCTGCAGTACTTCTGACTCCCCTAGAGCAGACAGCCAGAGACTTCCTTTCCCTCCAATACGTGGAACCAACAGGCCAATGTGAAGTGGTAGTAGTTATGGAAATTGGATTTTCTCCCCTCTTTACCCATTTAAGATTAAGGGATGGAGACTTCTGAGGAAAGAGAGGGAGAGAGAGCAAGTGCAAACTGCAACGTGGCTAGAGGCTGATCAATTGCAGAACTGCATTACAGCAAGACCACTCAAAACCAGCTGGGATCAAGATGACCAACAGAAACAACTAACTACCTTTTGCTTCATTATAATGGCATCTCCATATCATTACTCTTGCAAAATTTTCTGCTCATATCATGCATCTAATGACATATATCTGAAAACCCAATATAAGACAGAAAAAAAGAGTTCACCCTATTCTGGGAAAATTCGTACCCATCCTGGAACTCCACATCTCCCTTTCACACACTTAAATCATGAATCATTCTCCCCTGCAGTGAGATTTGCCCATACACTGAGCTGTCCAAATCCTGGTGATGCCACTCTCTTGAGGAGTCCACATCTCCCTTTGAGTGGGCACTACTCTTCTTTCCTTAATAAACTCTCTTTTTACTTAATAAATCCCAACTTTCCTTTAAAAACATACTAGATCAGAAGATTCAATACCTTGTGTTCTATGGTAAACTATCAATATTAATTGACTGAGTGCAATCAGTGAGATCTAAGACAGCAAATTATTTTTTAAATTAACAACAAAAAGTAGATGACAGTGCTTATACTGATGTGATGATCATACAATTACTGATACAATCATCATCCTTTACAATTGTTACCAGGGAGATGGGATAGGTGGGCATGGAGCACAGGTCTGGGAATCTGGTAGCAAAACGTCAGTCCTTATATTTGGCATATCAATGAATTTATACCCAATGCAGAAGTTATAGTAGAGTGTACAGATAAGGTTTATTAAAAGATAGTACAACATTAAGAAATAATTACTGGGAAAACTGAGGCACTTGTATTGCTTAGGTAGATATGGAAAGGAATTTGGAAATATCTGGGTTGTCTGGGGGGAACTGACATGAAGAAGTTTCTATTAGTCAGGGGAAAGTAAAGCAGACAGAGGAAACAGAAGAATTAAGCAGGCTTTTAGAAGGAAAAATGCCTTGGACAGACTGAGAAGATGGTGAGCCCAAGAGAAAAGAGAGTCGCTGTGTACGCAGTTGCTGGAGAGAGATGAAAAAAATGGAGGGTGAGGCATGAAGAGAAAAAGAGAGAGGAGGAGACAGGAGTGGATGAAGAGAGTGGGCACATGGTCTCTCCAGTTTTACTCCAACTTGGGCACATCCAGTTTGAAGTCAGCTTTGGGTGCCCTCTTCTGGGTGCCTAGTGTGACCTGGACCTAGGAACTTTGTTTGAAACCAGTATAAGAATCATAGGTCTGTGTGTCAATAAAATTTATAAACATGAAGAAGATGAACTAAAATTGATTAGGGTTTCTGAAGGCTCCTGACCAATCCTCATTGCTGGAAGACCTGAGGAAAGCCTCTATTGACCTTACGTTGACATCCATTCCAAGAATCAGTCAAGAAAAAGGAATTGTGGTTATTTATGAAAGCACATGCCAGATCCAATTAGTCATGAAAATTTATATTACATACTAGAAAAATCTTCATCTGGCACTGTCCCAGAGGGTACAACAGTTGGATTTCAAATATGAAAGTAACATGACCAAGATGCTATCCTGTTCCATTATTTCTGCAAAAGTTGTACATAGAATTTTAGACTACCATACAGTATAGATTTTTAGCCTATTAACTAAACATTGATGTGCGGAAAACCAATAGTAATAGAGCATGATTCATAATAGAAGCAAATTGATTGGGCACTTTGACAATCACGTTCATGGAGCATGACCCTGATGAGTACTTAGATCTTAAGGCACTAAGAAGCCCAATCAAAATTAGACAAATGTTACACCAAATTATGCTTTTATCAAAGATTTAGGTGTAAACCTTTTACTTGCAGCTATTTTGACCATTTTCCACCTTTCTTTTTACTTCTAAAAGGCCTATTATAATTTTA